>JAOXJP010060809.1:0-15677 GCA_025762735.1 Platanus orientalis | reverse complement strand
AATCCTCTATTTTCCTAATTCTCTCTTATCTCTTCCTCTCTTAGGTGTATTATAATCCATTTTGGGTCAAAATATGGTAATATACTCTTTATTGTATGAAAATACCCTCCTAGAAGAAGATTCTATACGAAATTGGGACGAATTCCCTATTTTTTTTCAGAACTAGGGGATTGGGGACCCATCCCCTCAATTGGGGACCTAGCATGACCCCCCACCATGACCCATCATGGGAATTTGCAACCCATTGTGGGAATTCATAATCGATCGCAGTTGTCTAGTGAGACCCATCGCATGAATTCATGACCCATCGCCCTATACAACCCAAGGCTTCTAGCTTTTGGAAAAGATTCAGGACCCATCATGAAAATAGGCAACCCCTCACAAATACCCCCCACGATCCATCACGGAATTTGGGGAGCCCTCAGATGTCTCAAACTGTACTTTTTTATTTTACCCCTTAAGGAAAAATGACCATAACTTTCTCTAAAAAACTCTGATTCCCTCACTGTTTATTGTGTTGGAACATAGGCTCTTAGACCTTTCCAATGGGTGTATGGTTTGCATTCTAATTCCCTCAAGATTGGTACAGGTTTGGCTATAAAGTTACTCAAAAAACGTTCTTGGAATAACTTAAGCTTCTTAACTAGTTCATAACCTGTCCTAATGTCATTCTCTCTAATTCATTCTATTGGGTTTTAAACACCAAAAAGGACTTTCCAAAAAGAAGTTTAATAACAATTTTACCCTTACACATGGTTAATTACATTTTTAGGCCTCTAATGCACTTCGGGGTATTACATTTATCATGGTTCACATATGCACTTTTACTAAACATTTGTTTTTTGTCCCCCCTTATAACATATCATAGTTCATTTAACACTTATCATTTATCATAGTTCACTTGACACTTGTCATGTGTCACTTATCACGTATTATAGTTCACTTGACATTTATCATGTGTTTCTTATCACTTATCATTGTATTACATATACAAGTGGATGCCTCCTCCTAAGATACATACAATTTGGGATGGTTTCTCCCAACTAAATACCTTCGTGGGAAAACATCTCCCAACTATCTACATATACATGAGAAAACTCCTCCTAACTAAATACCTTTGTGGGAAAACACCTCCCAACCATTTACAAACACATGGAAAAACTCCTCCCAGCTTATACACACACATAGGGAAAACTCCTCCCAAGCCATATGGTCACACATAGGAAAACATCTCCCAACCACATACACAACTTAGGACAATGCCTTCCAAACCAAATATACACACGGGATAACACCTCCCAATCACATATCTACAAATTGGAAAGAACCTCCTAATAAATATTCACAAGTGGGATAATCCCTCTCAATTGAATGTAACATGGGACAACACATCCCCAAACATATATACACGAAAGGGATAACTTCTAGTCATTTCAAAGTGGGACAACTCTTTCCCTTGCATTCTCTTCTCATAACGATGAATGAATACACACCTCCTCCTAAGCCAAATAGGACATCTCCTCCCAAGATATTCACGTCTTTCAAAATATGTAGATCTTACCAAAATCCATTAAACATAACCATGTGTACTAAAATCACTAAAATTCTTTAAAGGTCAATCTCTCCAAAAGGGGTCTCACCACATATCACATAACCCAACTGGAAATCAAGCATGATTTATGACAAGATATTTCTATCTTCACATGTCCCATCAATAAACCGATCGAAGCTCCCATGCACATGTTCATAAAAATTATTTTTCTAATAATTTACCCATTCAGAGCTTATATAAATACTTCCCTCTATTTACCGTCATATTCAGTGACAAAATCAGAAATAAAATACAATATGCTTGACCCATCTCAATAACATATATGGAACTATGGAATCCATAAATTTTCAACATGAAAATAGAAATGAAGCACAATAATCCAAATACTTGAAATCTTATGTAAAAATTCATAGAAAACTATTTACAAATCTTCTTTTAGTAAATATGCGTGAATCTATCTATTCTAATAACCAAAAACCTTCAAATAGATGCAAATCTCAAGTATAAATATAGAGATTCTAAGATCCTAGTATGGAAAACATAGAATCATTGTAAACTTCATGAATAGATATAGAGCTATAGGATTTTAACAAAGAAAACCATATACTCTAAAGAATAAAACCATTTTCATATCATAGACTTCGAAATCCATAAAATCTCTACCATAAAACTTCAAAGCATAGAGTAGGGGATCATAAATTTAAGATCCTAAGTGCAAATCCATGGAGTATGCATCAAAATTATCCAAATCAAAACACAGAAACCAATAAAGCTAAGATCCTATAAGCAAAAACATGTGTATATCTTGTATAACTACTTGCAACAACAATATCTTCTTGGTTCTATAAGTTGTTGTCAAACTCCTTTCCTTTTGAGTTTCTTCTTCAATAGATCCTCTAAAAAAAACTCTTATGTTTACATAAAAAAATGGTATAAAACACCAAAAACTAATGAGATCTTAAGAAAATACCAAAACCAAGCTTAACTTTCATAGGGGTTAGGGTTTCCATGGCTTACCTTGCAATTTGGGGATGGTTCTCCCCCTTTTATTTCCAAAAATCTCTCATCTCACTCTTTCCTTTCTCTCTAAGTATTTATTATGTTATTAAAGTTTAAATAGGCCTCTCTTAGGTGTTATTTCGTCATATAGGGGTTCCACCCCAACTGGGTAAAGTTTCTGAGCAAAAATATCATGACCTTTTCTTTAAAAACTTCGATTCTAGGTGCCTGGGATCAATCCTTGAAAAGTCAGGATTGATCCTAGATGTATGGGAGTGATCTTGGAAATCTTAGTATCGATGTATGGGAGTGATCTTAAGAATATCCAATGTCTTCCCCAAACTTGTCACTTGGCATCTATCATGTAACTTGGAAGAAACAAATAATGGAAAATTATCCCGAGGTCCTTAGAACTCTATGTTGGGTTGTATCAATCTTCCTAGAAGGTCGCCATATTGCCCCTGATTGTTGGGGAATGCATCTTTTATAAATGGGTGTCACTAAGGTTTTATTCATAGATTACTAATCTTCCTAATCTATGGAGGTCGGCTTATGGATATATATAGGCATTAACATAAGACATTATTTATTGCATGTGCATTTTGTTCTGTTCTCTGGCATACACAATGTTTGGTTCAACAAGGCAAACAAGTTGCTGTAAATTTGGTTGGTGTGACCTGCTCTAGCTTTTCCTGGGACCAACAGAATTCTCCGTAGTTTATACTGTAGAGGATTGTCGGTGACCTATTATATTTTATGCATTGCTATATTATAAGTTGATGATTCTCTCTCTCTCTCTCTCTCTCTCTCTCTCTCTCTTATCATCACCCACTGCAAATGACCAAAGAAAAATAATTTCAGATCCAAGTTATGATGTGTTACAGTTTTTAATGTGTATAAATAAAGCTCTGTGTCATCAGGTATTATGTCAGACATCTTCAATATCGTAAACTATTGTTGCTATGATTTTCTAAGTAAATCTAGATCATTAACATGATTTTGACATAATTTGGCTAGTTGATTGATTTTGGGAAAGTGAGATTTTAGGGTTGACACTTTTTGTTGGGCTGGGCTTGGGCCTGAATTTTTCAAAACCTTTGGGCCTAGGCCCGGCCCAAGACCGAATATAATGTAACTACCATGGCCCGGCCCATGCCCACCCCTAGCCCTATACCTTACCCAATGCTGTATAGTCAAGGATAGATCTCATAGCAAAGTGAACTAATGAAATCTACCACACAAAGAGACAGTACTATAACGAACAATGGTACCCTTTGGGAGGCCACCTTATAGGGAGGATATTTTCTGTGACCAAAATTGGTGTGATCAATATGTGATCATATACCATGGTCCTACACATGGTGTGTATAGGGTTAAAAGCGCCAAAATAAATGCTCAATTCAAAAAGTAGCTTCTCAAAAGGAGGCGCCAAATTCAAAATCTCATCATGTGTCTGTCTGTGGTGCACGGCACACAGTGGTCACTCTTTTGGTCGCAGAACAATCACATTTACCTGCACCTTAACAAGATATCAGGCCCCATGTGATCTTCCGTGCCTACAGCCTGTCTTGCAGCTGTGTGATTTACACATGTGCTGACATGTGTGTTTTTTGAAATTGGCACCTTTTTGGGCACCTTTTAATTGAGTGCCTTTTTACACTTTTACCCTTGACACACCACATGTCAGCCTGTGGTGCACGTCACACAGCCACAACACAGATGATCTGGACTCATATCAGGATCACCGAATTCCCTTCGGAATGACTATCCTGAAAATATGGAAGTAGGTTTAGCAAATATATGTCATATTTTGATATTACAATGAGAAACATATCCGACATCCAATTTCTATGAGGAAAGTATATTCATTTTGTTTATTCAACTATTTGGGTTGCAGGTCTTTCTTTAATGATGATCTAAGTGGAGTAGTCCCTTCAGAATTGGCGAATCTTAAATTCCTTGAAAAAATGTGAGAATATCTCATTTTTTATTTTTTATTAGATTATTGTTTGCTTATTTATTCCTCTTTTCTACAATGGTTTGGGTTATAGCACATGACTAGTACTAATATGATCTTTGTAGCTGTTCTTTTTCTTTTTTGCTTTGTTGTCCGTCTGGTTTCATGTTGGCTTATATTAATTCGGTTGGGTCTGGGTTCGACATTTTCAACTTGACTCAATTTTATCTAAAGCTATCCATTCTTCCTCCAAAAGACTGGTCGCTTTGGGTTTGTTAACCCTAGTCTCACACCGAATTTGAACCAACCAGCAACTGCCACATTTATTACTTAGGATGCAAGTCAAGCTGGCTATAACCAATGAACAACCTAATGTGCTAAGTTGGGTTTGGCTTAGATAACAGTATTAATAAGAAAAAAGGAAAATCAAATGGTAAGATTCTGATTCCTTCTAGTCTTCTGTCAACAAACTTGCATGGTACAACAAAGACAATTTTTCCTTTTATACTGAATCCCTCAAATAGGCTTCAGGTTAAATTGTCAAGGGTTTTAAGTGCAGGAAGAAGTCTAGTGGAAGAAACATTATAGATCAAAGTCATTTAGAAAATGAAATATCAGCCTTGTAATATAGTTTCCCTAACACTTCAAATATAGATACCGGAAACGACCATCATTCCAATGTTATATATATATATGTGTGTGTGTGTGTGTGTGTGTGTGTGTTTTTAAACATTCTTGATAAATCATAAATCATAAGATATACGAGATATACGACACTAGTTTAACTCATGTGATTTGTTAACAAAGCTATAAATGATTACACGAGTAGAAAATATTATTTATGAGTGTAACGATGTTCATCATGACTATAAGATAATAACAATTACATAATATAAATAGAAGGGTGCAGCTGCCATATAATATAATGATATGTAGAAGATGAGCTTTTTCTCTTAATAGATCTATAACATAATTTTGTTGAAATGTTTTAGTTACAGTAACACTTCGATAGATCTATCTATGTATGTGTGGAAGTTTAACCGCTTCTAATATGAGTTATGCTTTCACTCATTAAACACTCACATAAACCAGAATCAGAGCATAGGACCATAAAAGTGCTAATGTATATAAATACAAAGGTCTTTTGAGAAAACATGTGCATAATTAATTCTAGTTCATAGAATAGTGTGAGAAGTTCAAGGCTAAAGTCACTGATAACACTGGTGAACTTTAAATTGTTGTGCTACATAATGGTTAAGATCGAAAGACACAATTTCTTTACGCATGAATCTCCTAGTATGTTCCAAGTCATTTTTTTCTTTTTCTTTTTCTCTTTTATTTAAAATAGTGGTGGAATGTTGTATATTTAAAATACAATTGATTACGTGTGTGTGTGTACAAAACACATTTTCATAAAGTTATTATTTTAATTCACTAGTGTTTGACTACCAAAACCTCTTCACAAGAGACGTGTTCATTTGAATTGACACTTTGGCACTTCTCTTGGAAATAGACATGTCTCTTCTTATCAAACTCTTTGGTTTTTTATTTAAAGGGTGTTATATCATTTTTTTGAAAATGGATTTATAACATATTTTGTCTTATCTTTTATTATTTCATGTCATTGAATTTTTGGAGCATACCTAGAAAATAATTAGTGTTTAGGAAGTGATTTAAGACAGCTCCTTGTTTCACTTAATTGTGTTCTACACTGGTTCATTGTACTCCTTAAGTCTTCCTTGTCTGTAACCCTGTTGCTAACTTATAGTAGGGGCGAGTAAAGACTTAAAGAGAGCGTTTTTATGTGTTGTGGATCAGTGTAACGCATTTTTCCATATTTTCTTCTCTTGTTTGGCCATTTTACACTACTATTTTCCAACATGAAGAAGATTAATTATGGTCTCTATAATTAGTAACCTTATATTTTCACAACTAAACTTACACAGTCACCATGCATGTTACATTGGACTAGGGATTTAAATTGTCTAATACAGGTTTTAGTCTTAGATTATGGATTTGGTCATCTTCTTAAGTTTTGCTTTCTCTAAGATAACACAATCTCAAGGGAGACCTAGGGAATTTGCCTTGTCCCTTTCTTCAGATTGGATCACAAGGAAGGCTTAAATATAGTGTGAAAAGTGCACCACAAGTGCCCTTTCACCCAAATCATTGGTGAGCAAACATATTATAAGGTGCAAGAAGTGGGGTTTCTACATTATGTGGGGTTACTCTTTTACAAAGAATAAGAACATAAGTTTTTCTTATATTTAAGCAAGCTCATGATTCTTTAACTTAAATGGAATACACATCATTACCTATCAAACAAAGGAATAACCAATCTATGTGACATTTCAAAGTAATTTATTAAACAAAACAAAATATAACCATAACAACTTCAATTTGGAACACGTAATAGAGAACAAAAGCTTACTATATGTGAAGTTTTAGATGTTTACAATCAGGGGCCCCACATTACATTATCATGTCAATGAATTTTAGATGATTTTTTTGTTCAAAATTCTGGCTCAAGTATCTTATTGCAAAAGTATACATTTTGGATATTAAGAAAATATAATTATGTTTTTCTCATTTATTTTTCATGTCCTTTGTCATATGTATTTCCTCTTTTTGGTACTTTTCAAGTATAAAAAAAATAAATTATTGATATAAAATTATTAAAATTGATAGTAATTTAAGAATAAAACTAATAGCATTACATAAAGTAGTTATACCACCAAAATTGAAAGGAAATTTTCATAAGACAGCTATAAGACCAGACATGTTTTATGGAGTATAATGTTGGACAACCAACAAACAACACATATATAAAAGTGTGACTGAAATGAGGATGTTGAGATGGATGAGTGGCAAGACTAGAAAGGACAAAATTATGAATGAATCCATTTGTGGGAGTTTAGTTGTAGCACCAATAGGTGATAAAATGAGGGAAAGTTGATTGAGATGGTTTGGTCATGTGCAACGAAGACCAGTGATTGCGCCAGTGAGGAGTGAGACAATGCAAGTTGAAGGTCCTAGAAGGGCTAATCATTTATACTAGATTGCAATAATTTTTGTGATTAATACAATTATTTATTTCCTTAAAAAAAACTTGAACAAAATACAAAGATTTGCCATGATTTCAACAATGGCTCTATAACAATTATTGACTAATAGATAGAGATTGAATCTTCTTTTCTTTTCTTTTTTGTTTTTTGGTAATGGAATTTTTTTTTAAAATAAAGTTACGTACATGCTTTTAAGTCTTCTATGATAGCCATAATTAACCAAATTGGTGGATTAATTGTCCCTGTTGTAGATGGATTATTAATCCCCATGAAACTACCTTGTTTTTAGTTCTACTTACATTATATAAATTCTAAATTCCAAAATCAAATATATATATATATATAGTCACTAATCGAACCTATGATGTGACATTTATAGAAATGTTAATTATTAAACAACTCTCTTAACTTAATCTCTTTTTATAGAGAATAAGCAGAACTCCATATGCCATTTTTATCAAAATTTCGCCAGTATAACAACTATAATAAGGAACCCTTAAGAATGAATAGTAATCCCCCAGCTTAATTTATTTAGGTACATGATAGTCTCCAATATAATTATGCACTCCCAGAGTATGCATAACTCCAGATAAACATCATCGCTGCCCTCCCGACAACTTTGTATCCATATTATCATCCACATATCAAGAAAATATGTATAAATACAAGTACGGTGGACCGTCAAGTTGTCCAAAATAATACAAACCAATAGTATCCCAAAAAGACTATGTATAGAGCTTCTACTAGTAAACTAAAATACGCATCTCGAGATCCCAAAATTCGCATCTACCTACTTAAACACACAAGCTCAATCCAAAAGTACAATAACTTTGGCACACTGCAGCTAAGATCTGGGACTATTTCAATCTGAAAAGAGTGAAAATAATAAGGGTGAGTTCACAACTCAGTAATATGGTAGCTTTGTAACTAGAATTCACACACATGCACCCACATCACGCCATCATTACATAAATAAAGCATACATCATTAATTCTTCAACCAAATATGAACATTTAACTCACATCATTAGTAAGCATTACAAGTTACATTCAAATATATGAAAGTATATGACAATAGATGCCATGGATGCAACATCATGCAAAATAACATCGAACCCTCAAAAGATATCAAGCTTAGCATCTCTTGTAGTGACAACATCATCTTTGCATCTCTGGCTCATTGGGTCTAAATATCACATCCATAAACCATTAAACTCAAATATTAACATGTTTGTAAACTAGCATCTCTTGTTCCTAAGTCCCACTAAGTGATCATCCCTATTGGGGAGTTACATAAGAAGCCTCAAAATTAATTAGATTCCAGGGACCGTCAGCACCCAAATTTTGACTTGGGTTAATTAATGAAGTTAAACAAGTTCATCATAGCAGAATAAAGAATCAGACCCTAGGCTACCTTGGTTTAAGAAAAATAGGCTAAGGCATTCCCCGAACCCTGATCACCAAGACCAGACCTTAACTCTAGGTGGTTAGATATCCCTTATGTGGCCTCCCATGGATAATCCAGTCACTAAAGTCAATGTCAACCTCAAGCCATGGGTAAAACCCTACTCAAGACCAATCAAGTACATCTTTTTAGCCAAGCCCCAATTTTCTAGGAAGCACCAACCGGACTATAAGGGTCCAAACTCTAAACTATCAACCTTATTTTCTTCAGAACTCTTCAGCCTTCTCGTAGTGAAGCATCTCAGGCTAAGAAATTACCATTTTTCCCTCATACTCTCAAATAGCTCATTTTCATCTAATTTGGACTCTCGATAAGCCCCTAGAGTTTATCCTATCACCTAAAAGACACTAGGTCAGATCCTACATCCTCCAATCTAAATCATCTTCAAAAATATGTCTAACGAGGCAGGTCCTCGACAAGTTCAAAAACTACCAATATTCAATTCTCTCAAAATATCAAGACATTTTGGTCTATATTTGACCCTTAGTGAGCTCTTGAGAGTTCCATAGATGCTCAACTTTAGAATAGTCAGTGGTTATTATTCAGATTTGCCATATCTTCAATAAATCATCTCTCATTTAAATCTATTTGTGGCTTGTACCTATCACAATCTCTCAAAACTTCCCTAAGTCATACCAAGACAGTTTTGGCTGTATTTAACCCTCAGTAAGCCCTTGGGAGCTCCCCAGACACCCTAATTTTGAATGGTCAAACGCCATTTCTCAATTTTTGTTATACCTTCAATAAGTCGTCTCTCCATCAATGCCATTGACAGACTCCCCCTACCCCAACTTCCTCAATTTCTCTAAATCAAGTCCAAGCATTTTTAGCATGTGATAGACCTTGAATAGACTCCTGAAAATGCTCTAGAGATCCAAAATTCAGTTGGTCAATGCCCATATTTTGATAATTCTAATACCCTTAATAGACTCTCTCGGATAATGTCATCGGAAAACTCAACATGCCCCAATCACCCCATTTTTTCCCAATAAGGCCAAAACATCATCATCTGGCTTTGACACTCGGTGAACCCTCAAGAATTCCCCCAAAACCCAAAATCTATAAGGTTAGATCCATTTTCTTAGGTTTTTCCATGCCCTTAAAAGACTATCTCTCAGACAAAGTCAATTGTTGGCCCAGCCTAGCCCAATTCCATATTCCTCCATAAGTCAGGGCTGTGTCTTTCCACTAAGTGACCCCCTTCAAAATTCTCCCAAAGATTCCCCAAAAGCCTAATTGCTAGCCTACTAATTCCTATATCTTCGAGACCCCCATACCTTTAATACTCTATCACCCCTAAATTTTCCATGAAGGACTCAGTAGATTCCAGTTCCAATTCTGTTAAAGTGTTGGCTCTTATCAAAGTAGGGTTTTGAATACCAATTCTGACTCGGGTAGTAGTTTTGCAAATGGTTCAAACCTATACTTCACAAAACATGAGGGTTACCTTTTGTATCAAGACCTCAAAAACTAATTTTACCATTTTATCACTGTCATATGTGTTTGATACATTTTGGACTCATTCGAACTCGAAACTCCCTTACTAACACTCATCTGATTTCAGTTTCGACAGTGACATTTCCATCAAAACATCCGAGAGGCCCGAAAAGCACAATTAATTCTAAACTTTTCTAGCCTAGAAACCCATAAAGTGACTTAGACAATAAGGGGGTTTTATTTTAGAAAAGTGATCATTACATTTTAGATATATAGGGTTTGCACTCATTACTTCCCTAAAATATCCTAAAAGAGGGCATGAATTGGGGCCCTTGATTTGGCATCAACTAAATGCCCTCCTTTAGGTGTATGTCCATGATCCTCTCCCCTAAACATCTACCTAATCTCTTCATTAATCCTCTAAGCCCATCCTAGCCCTTGAATCTATCACATCACATCAACCCTTTATCTCACTCCCTTTGACCACATAGCACTCATCCAAAGCCCCCCTCTCTTCCAACCCCTAATTGCTTGAGGGGAGGCCACCTCAACCCTTAGTTGTGGGACTGAGAGGCCTCCACATCCCCTTAGTTTTCCTCTTCTTCTCCTCCACACAACTGCCCCACTTTGAGGTCATGCATGACCTCATGAGGGGACGCCTCACTAGACACTTGTCTCACATCCCCTATTTCGCTTGCCTTCATCCAAAGGCCCCCCATGCCTATAAATAGGCCTCCAATTTCGTGCATAGAGAGAGGAGCTCATCCAAAAACAAAAAAACAAAAACAAAAACATCCCAAGAGGGAAAGAGAGTAAAGAAAAGAAAGAAGAGAAAGAAAGGAGAAGGAAAGAGGATCTCCCTTAAACCTTGAATAGGTAACTACCCTACCCATTTTTCATTCAATTCCTTTGTTTAGATAGGACTTTAATTCATATTATTATTCTTTAAATGAATCCTTAAAGGCTCATTAAGTTCCATTAATGGAGGGCCATGGTAGAGACAAGTTTGTCTCTATCAGTTCAGTTTTTCAGACCTCCTTGTACTATTTTGCTTATAACTTTTTCTGTAGAATGATTTTGTGGTAGAAATTTTTAGGGTAGGTTACCAACATATTGACCTACCACCATGCCAAATTATGTGAGGTTGGGATCCCATTTTACCCCTTTAATAACCCATGCAAGCCTACTATTCATGCACTTTGCAGATGGAGGCAACAGGGGTATTTGAATTTTAATATTTTTGTTGTTTGAATTTTTGGATGATTCTTTTTTCATTAGTTAGCCAAATCCTATATAAACATGTATGCTCAATTTCAGTTCATTTTATAAAGTTTTCAATGTTTTATAGCCTCTGTTCTAGAGAAATTTGTCTGTGTTTCTATTTTGCACTACTTTTAGTTAGCTAACTTGCAAGTTGTATAACTAATGACTCTAGACCTGATTTTTATATAGTATGTTGATATATATGTTATTTATATCTCTATTAAATTTCATCAAATTCTAGTTTGTATAAGTCTCTATAATGGAGCCTTCAACCCATAGACTTCACTGGTCTCTGTAGGTTTTTCACCTAGACCCACCACTTGGAAAATCAAGATCAATTCCTAGACCCATCATTTGGGTCTGGAATTTTTATGGAAATTTATTGAGAGGCTTACCTGCCGCCCTGTAAAATTTTGTGATCAACAGACATCAGAAGGGTGTCCAAATGAGCAAAATAAATAGCTATTGGATTTCTATCCAAAGCCCAACGCTTGAATTTTTCAGATAAAAATTCAAGTGTGGGGCTAAAAATTTAGGCATTTTAAAACTCAAGAGTGGGCTTCAAGGGCACACATGTCAAGCCTCTAAACCCACTAGTGACCACAGTTAGACTTAGGGAAGTCCCTTGGATTGCCTAGAGGGGTTCACCCCCACTATGAGCCCTCTAAACCCTAAAATGTCTAAATTTGCAATTTTGCAAATTCAGACATACATAATTAAATTCAAGTGTATGCAAAAATTCAAGTGTAAATCCTATAACTTCTCCATACCTGAAATACCTAGTAGGTTGATCCTAAAGGAGGGTGGATAGGATTTAAAATTATTTTACCCATTTTTTCTTAAGTGTTGGGATTGATTTTTATTCAATATTAATCTTCTTAAAATTAGCCGAAGTGTGTATGTGCTACAAAATGTCTACTCAAGAATTTTATCAAATAGGTGATGTGCAAGAGTAGCAATAAGTATAAAAGTAAAAAGACAAGCCATCACACATTCAATCCATAACAAAAGATGTATAGTGGTTCAGCATGATGGCCTATATCTACTATTCTAAAGCTCACCTCCGAGCTTAGGTATATTTCATTTAGATTGCCTAATACAATCTAGGTCAAAAAACATTCAAAACCTACACTATTTTCCCTTGGAAAGCTATTCGAAACACTCAGTGTATTAGTGTATTAGATGAATGTGGTCAAGCTTCCAGTGTCTCTAGTGGAAGCAAAGCAAGATAATAATAATGAGTATGAATGCAAATGAATGCAAGAGTAAGCAAATATTACCACAAGATGGTTAATGTTGCTATTTTACCAAAGTGGGAGTGCTCCTGGTTGAGCTTGTAGGCTTTCGTTTACCCACAACCTTCAAGACTTAGGTCTAGTGCTCCTTAAGCTTAGCTAAGTAGGGGTTTCCCCTTAGGAAGAGCCCACTAGTAGTTCTCCTCAATAGTAGAAGCTTGGTATTGTAGAGGAGAGACCATGTTCTCCTAGCTCAATCTCTGCTAAACCCTATAAAGAAAAAAGAAAGGAAGTTCATCTAAAAATGGGAATGACCATATGTAACGACCTCGAAATTCACTACCTTATTTAGGCATGAAATCAAGCCACTATTAAACCGGATCTATACAAAATTTGCTATAAATTTAAGCCTTTTACCTGAACCTGTGATCTTCATGGAATATTTAACCTTAACCTTTAAACAACATAAGTAGCAGAATCTCAAACTATCACATCTAACCATAATCTCATCTTACGCAGCGAAATAAGAACAATTTATCACTAACATCATAAGGCTAACCATAATATTAAGGGTGCAGCAGAAATAAACCATATATATAATCTAACTAACCATCATATCACTATCTCCCATCACTACAATTCGAATATAAATCTACACATCTCAAAAGTCAAACTTTAACCTGAATACATTCCAAAATAAAGGTCTAATATGAAATATAGAGTTTAGAGAGAACTATAACTAATAGGAAAGAAAAGCATTCGTTGTATGCCTTCTTCTCGACCTTAAGGTACTCTAAATAGCGTACCTACGCTAAACCTCCTCTGTAATAAAAATGGTTTGGATGAGTGAAATCCATGGCTTGTAAGTAGGTATACAAAACCTACTATAGAAACCGAATGGGTAAAGCACAAATCTTTTTATATAAGATACTAAATATATCTCCATACAGAATACATACCATTTTTAACGTGTAGGAATGTGTTAGTGTGCATACATCATCTATTAGTCATCACAATATCTATACATTCATCATCATGGTTCATCATGTGGGAACTCTGTATGGCAATACATATGATTCTATTTATATATAATATCCTTTCAACATCTACATATGGCAATACGCATGATTCTACCTACACATGACATTATTTTATAGTCCATCTATGGCAAAGATATCTAGTGTACATCTTAATAAGCATTCTTATTCATTTCTCATGCATAGACTATACTTTTATAATATAATTATGTATATACAAATCATTTCAAACTAAGCATGCATCACTCTTAAGCAATAAGCAAGCATAACAACACATTTGCATAATGAGACATATCAATTTATGCTTCTATATTCAACAAGTATATAATTACCTTAGTGCTTATCATTCACAATCTTACTTGTTACTTACCATTCATCATGTCTTCACTTATCACTTTTCATTAATCATTTAATACCTACCATTGATCTTCATAGCATTAACTTTTATCCCAATGAGAGAACCATCATACATTTTCATTTTTCTTACATAGTTTGAGAACTTATAATCTTTTAAAGATTATGAACTTCCACTTGTTTCTTAATATCTCTTATACTTACTTGTATTACAGACTTGTATTTTCATTAATAGCTCATACACTTTCTTTTCCTTTTATTAAACTATATTTCTTATATAACTTGTGAACTTCTTATTCTTGTGAAACTTAGATGTTTCCATTTTCTTGCCTTGATACAGTTTCATTCTTAATAGGCAATCTTTAACATCACATATACTTACTTATGTATACTTAATTACTTGGTATCATTTTCTTATATTTGCTTACATTTTTCTTTCACTTACCTTACACTTTATACACACTTGGATTCACTTGCTTACACTCTCATTTCACTTTATATATTTCTTATACTTTCATTCACTTTGACATATTGTTCTATATATTCCTAGTTAAAGGACCTTAATAGTAAGTTGCACATTGTATTTATTCCCAGTGGCAGGACCTTAACTATAACTTGATCTTGATAGAGTATTGCACATTGCATTTATCCCTAATGGCAGGACCTTGATAGGAAGTTGCACATAACATTTATCCCTAATGGCAAGACCTTGACCATAACTTGACCTTGATAGAGTATTGCATATTGTATTTATCCCCAATGGCAGGACATTGACCATAACTTGATTTTACATCTTGACATTTACATCTTGACATTTATATCTTGACCTTTACATCTTGCCATACACATCTTGACCTTTACATCTTGACTATTATATCTTAACTTTTACACATTGACATTTAGAACTTAACCTTTACGTCTTGACATTTAAATCTTTACTTTTACATCTTAACCCTTATACCTTGACCTTCACACCTTTACATTTAAACCTTGACCTTTATATCTTGACATTCTTCTTACTTTATGTTCTTTTATGTTTTTGGATTCTCTATCCATTTCACTCTTCATTAGTTCATAACCAATTTACTTCAATATCACTATATGAACATTCTTTGATCATAATACATTAACATTTATTACTCACATGTCACATTCATTATCTTGGTAATAAAGAAGAAATCTATCACTATAGGCATTTACTAATATCATAAAAAGGCATCCAACTTTATGTCATACGTTTGCTAACATGATTAGAAGCATGTTCAACACCAATAAGTCAATCCCTAACTTACCTAACAAGAAATTATAGAATTT
>JAOXJP010060798.1:0-29857 GCA_025762735.1 Platanus orientalis | reverse complement strand
TGTCTAACCCCTATGGTCATTAGAACATTATCATTAGGAACTTAATGAATCAATTGGACATTTAAAAATATTTATTTAATAAAATCATTTTTAAAATAAAATATATCTACTATAATATAATTTTGAAAACATTTGACAAACACTTTATCAAGAATCACTAGTGCCAAATTTTTATGTCCAATTAAATCATATGTTTCATAAACTGAATATTCTCCCATTTAAGGGTAGTGGATTCCTTATTGGGCATTTGCATCCTCTCAAGTATCATGAAGGCTATCCAAACTACCCATAATATAGCCTCTAATTAAGCATCACTAGTTGGTAGCTTAAAATAACTAACAAGACAACTTAGAAAAATACAAACCCCTCAGGTTTAAGGACAAGTCTGTAAATATGAACTATACTTATCCTGATAGTGATGTTTTACCAAGTGTGTTCATAATGAATCCCTTTACTGTGTTTCTATATGCACCCACATGTAAGCTTAGAGTCTCACTTTAATGATTGAGATTACATCATTCCATCATATGAAAGCTATACATGTAGCATCCTTATAAGTGATGTGCCTAAGATCACCTATAGTTGTAAAGTTTTAGGTCTACAAAAACTAAATTATCAAATCTCTCTACTCATTTCAATGTGTTTAACATCCTACCATGTTACCTGAGAACCATATATTTCATCTCATGAGATCAAATAATTACCTATATTAAAAAACAAACACATATGATGATGGAATAAAAAGTTATTGCTTCAAATATATGTTGGTCTATAGAAAATTGTGATGTTCTATGGATTCATATGCTAGGATCTTAGAATTCATGTATAAGTATCTTGGGTTTGGCATCATTTGGGAGCTTTTGGTGGCATGAGTAGGATGTCTTTGGCATAGTTTACTCTAATGTTTTTAAAGGAATTTTACTTGGACTTCTACATGAGTTTTAAAAGAACTTAAGATACTTGATTTTTAATCTTTAGGATAAGTTAACATAAAATGATTTTACATCCATGAGCACCTTATATGTTCTTAGACTTGGGTCAAACATTTTTGCTTACTTGAAGGCATTTGTCATCTTTTATGTGATTTTCTACTACACCCTTTGAACTTTTCATGAGATAGAACACATAAATATTTTAAATGACATGATTACATATTATCTAACTTATTTTACAAAAACATGGTTTTAAAACATAGTTTTGGATGTGAGGATTTAAAATAATATCCCTATGCGAGAATATACCCTATTGGGCCCAAACACCCCTAAGTGGGTTGGTCCTTGTGACCTATATATATGTGTATGGTCTTTATGACCCCAGAGACTCTTATATGAGTTGGCTAGATGTAACCCCGTAGACCCTTGTGTGGGTTGCCCCTTATGGGCCCAGAGACCCTTATGTGGGTTACCCATCTTGGGTTTATAGACCCCTTTATAGGTTAACTTCTATGGCTATAGGTACTCAATCACCGGATCACATTAATGGATGAAGACGGTTGTCTTGTCCATTGGTCTTATAACCCCAAAGACCCATTTGTGAGTTAGCCTTTATGGCTATGGGTACCTAATCACTGAATCACATTAATAGGTGAAGATGACCCTATCGGCCTGATATATGTTATATGATATGATTGTGTCAGAGACTCTTATGTGAGTTATGTAATTTGTTTTGTTAAAGACTCTCACATGAGTTATGCGATTTGTTTACCAGAGACCCTCATATGAGTTATATGTTATGGATTTGTTGAAAACTTTACATGCTTTATTTACAATGTGCTTCATTATATGATAGAGACCCCTTATGGGTTGACATGTGACATGAGGTATATAACACCTAGCATGTATAGATAGTATTTAGTATGTGGCTTATAGCATGTGGCATATGTATGATTTAGTTTAGTTCACTTTAGACTCTCTTGTGGTTATCTTGTGATATGTGTATACTCGTTTCATAATAGAGATATATGTTTAGTAAATTTGATGTACTCTTATTCTTATTTTGATTCCTTAATTTATCTTGATTCATTCTATTTGCTACTGTGGTTATCTTTGGCTTCCTTTAGTATTGTATAAACCGTATACCCTCTTGATAATCCCGTTAAGCTTACCCCAATTGGCACCACTCGTAGATGTGTAGGTGCACATGTTGGATTATGTTGTGAGACAAGGATGAAATGATGAAAGGGCTTTCAAGCCTAAGGATGATACATTCCATTTCAGTTTAGTTTACTTTATCAGTGATGTAGTACTTTGTTTATTTGAGATGGGTCCCTTCGTGGGCAAGGACTATATATACATTATGGACAGGTGTAGGCCCCTTTTATCTTGGATGGTTATGAGATACTTTTGGATGGTCATGATGGTATTATTAATTTCGATGCACTTATTTGGATTATGTCATTATTATTCTATTTCGCTGCGGTGTGTTTATTTTATGTGGATTTAAATGGATGTTAAAAAATAAGAAAACAAATTTAAGTGTAAAAATAATATGTGATTAAATAAAAGGGCTAGTGACTCATTGCGAGATCGTTGGTCTCTTCGTTATGAAAAACAGGTTCGGGGCGGGTCATTCCCATGTCACGGATCCAAACCCAACCCACTTCAGGGTCATGGATTTGGGTAGTGACAATGAGACTCCCCCCTAACTCAACCCAAAACCTTATAAATATTATTAAAAAAAAAACCATAATGACTTCACTTTCAACACAAAGGAAAGAGAAAATGAGATGGGAGAATTTTAAGAAGGGAAAGAGAAACCACCCCAAATTGAGAAGCTTCCCTTCATGCAAGATTTGCTTGAATTTTGGTATTTTCTCTTAATTTTACTTAAAAGTTTATAGTATTTATTAGTTTATACTTTGTGTGTTGTAGAGAAAAAAAGAAGCTACAAAAGAAAATAGGTTTTTCTTGAGGATTTTTGTGTGGATAAAGTATAAGTATTTCGGTAAATAGTTATATAAAACTTATTCCGTTTGTGTTTGTTTTAGGTTTTTAGAAGTCTTGTAATGGTAAATATTGAGTCTATGAATATTTTTTCATTTGTTTGCAAAGCTCTTTATTAGGATCCTAGAAACCCTTACATATTGTGATGATTTGCAATGAGATCTTGTTAATTTCTACAAGGATCTTGGAAATCTTTATTTTATACTATGATAAATAGTGGATTTGCATACTATCTATATTAGGGGTGAAAATGTTTGACACGACCCACAAATTTGACAACCCAACACAAAATAAAGCGGGTTAGGGTTGACCCTAAACATGTTTTGGGTTAAAACAAGTCAACCCGCTTTGACACGATTAATAAATGGGTTGGGTTAAGGTTGAGCCAAATGGTCTTATACCCTTACCTTGACACGACACGAACCCGACTAACTTGAATCACCAAGATAAATTACCACATAATCCGCGAACCCGACACGACCCAACACGAAAATAAGCAGGTTAGGGTTGACCCTAAACGTGTTTCGGGTCAAAACAGGTTGACTTGCTTTAACATGATCCCGACCCGCCAACACGAATTGCCACCCCTAATCTATATATATTTTCTTCAAATGATGAATCTCATGAATTAAGAATGCTTGTAAACTAGGATTCTACATGTCTATAACTTTCATAAAGGATATTGATGGGTGATTTGGTTGATTTGTCATTACTAATATAATTATTTGAGTTGGTGATAAAAATCTCTTTAATATATTGGTTAAAGATGATGTTAGAAGATAACTATGAAGCATGTTGATTTCTATATAATGATACTAGCATATTATTGTGTATAAATTTTTTAGGAAACTCTATGAAATGATTCAAGTAAGATATGATTAAAGATGGTGACCAATATGATGACATATAGGATTGAATTGTTATCTAGACCATTGTTCATGTGATATGCATATTTTTCATGATGTTTAAAAATATATGTAAGGTTGTATGACTTTCCTTATTTATAAGGTTAAAAAATGATTTATTCATATTGTACCTATTCTAGATCTTGCTAGTATATTTATATCATGTGAATGTAGTTGTCTCTTGCATTATAATTGCATAATATGCCAAGTAATGGTAAGATAAAGTAAGATAACTAAGCATGAACAATATGTGAAGCGAATAAATGATAAGAATGATAAAATGAGAAGAATAAGAAAAGTAAATACAAGTGTCTAAATTATGTAGATCCCACTATTGAGAGCTAAATGATGATTAGTGTTAAGTGAAAAGTAAAAATAACTAAGATGTAATTGATAAAGAGTATGATGACCCTCCCATTGGGGTAATAATGCAATGGTATGATAACTCTCCCATTAAGGTAATATGCAATGGTATGATGACTCTCCTATTGGAGTGATAATGCAATGGTATAATGGCCTTTCTATTGAGGTAATAATGTAATAGTATGATGGCCCTCCCATTGGGGTGATAATGCAATGGTATGATATGGGGTAATAATGCAATGGTATGATGATCCTCTTATTAGGGTATAAACAATGGTATAATGATGGTCCTTATGGTTAAAAATAACACAATATGTCAAAATGTAAGGAAATGAAAGAAAATGTAATCAAATAAACTAAATTGTAAGAAAATGTAAGAGAGTTCAGGTAATGACCCTTCCCATTGGGATAATAATGTAATAACATGATGGACCCTCCATAGGGTATAATATAATGACAACTTTTCCATTGAAAATAAATCCTAATGGTAAAGTGTGATGGTCCTTTCCATTTTGGAACAACACAGTATGACAATGTATGAAGGGATGCTAAAGTTTCTACTATTGGGAAAACGAAAAAACATGTAAAAAAATAAGAAAAATTATAAGGAAGTAAAAAAAAAAAACTATGATAAGAAGAAAAGATAAGTCCATAAGAAAGTAAAAACATTAAAGGAAGAAATTGAAGCCTATAAATTTTAAAAGTGAAATAAAAACTATAAATTATGTAAGAAATGATGTGCAAAGACAATGAGTGGAAACATCTAAATATCACAAGTATAAGAAAGAACATAAGGTATGTAAGAATAGTGAAACTATGAAAAGTCAAAATAAATGAAAGCATACAAGTTAAAAAGATAAAGTAAAGTCATAAGTCATGTAAAGAAGGAAAAATATTATGACAAGAAAATAGAAAATATATAAATTTTATAAGAAAGAAGAAGTTCATAAGTTATGTAAAAAAAGAAATTTTTATAAGAGGAAAAGAGAGTACTTAAGCTATTAATGAAAATATAAGTACTTAACATGATTAAGTAAAGAACATGTAAAAAAAAGAGTGAAATCTTATACTCTTTAAAAAAAGTTCAAAGTCTATAAAACATGTATAAAAAGAAAAAGATGTAGCCTTAAGAAAATGATAAGTGAATACTAAAATGGGACCAATGAAAGCTAATTGAAGTAATAAGTGAAATTTGATAAAGTCATAAAAAATGATGGTACCTAAGAAATGAAAATAATAAGAATAATGATAAGTAAGAAAAAATGAACTATGTTGAATAAGACAAATGGTAAGAGGTTATAAAAGCTATAATGTAAACAATAAATGCTAAAGTAAAGAAGAATTTGTAAGAATAGAAGTTAATCTACATGTGTTTAACCATGCTAATTGTTTTGTTATAACTACTAAATATTTATGAATGATGCATGTTTACCTTGAAGTAGTTTACCTATACTTATTCTTGTTGGGAATGTGTAGGCTATGCATGAAAGCTGTTAGAAAATGCTTACCATGTCATTTTATACTTACATTGTCATGCATATCGCGATGCACATATAGTTGAAGAATATCATGAATAAGTAGAATCATGCATATATAGTAGAAGGATGCCATATATAAATAGAATCATACATATTTACATACATAGTTCCTACATGAAGAACCATGATGATGAGTGTATAGATCTTGTAATGACTAGAAGATGATGTATGTACACTGACACATGCATACACATTAGAAATTGGTATGTATTCTATATAGAGATATAGTCAATATTTTTATATTGAAAGATTCGGGTTATACCCATCCAGTTTTGTAGTAAGTTTTGTGTACCTACTTACAAGCTGTGGATCTCAGCCATCCATACCATTTTTATTTCAAGTGAGTCATAAAATACAAGTTCCATCATTTAAAGTACCTGAAGGTCAGGGGTGGTATGAGGGCGTGCACTATTTTGATGACCTTATTTGTTAGTGGGCATATACTTAGACTATACGAATTTTATTTTTGGCTTGGTTTGTGAGACTTGGATTTATGGGAATACTACCCTTAACTATTATAGGGTTGGATTTATGTCTCATTATGGAAAGAGAAGTAGTTCAAAATGTGAGGGTTTTATATTTTGACTATGGGTTATATGTTTAAGTTTATTGCCGCTGGACATAGTGGTCTAATGATTATATGTGATTGATTCTTATTCCGTTATACATGTTATGTTTAATGTTAAGTTTTTTATTAACCTACTGGGTAAGGTAAATATGAAAAAAATTATAGTGATTAGACTAAGGTTATGAAATTTTAAGTTGCTACACTTATGATTTGGTGAAACTACCAAAAGGGAAAAATACAATCAAGAAAAAAAAATGGTCTTTAAGTTGAAGATTGAAGAGACTAAAACATAACCAAAGTACAAAGTAAGATTGGTTGTGAAGGAGTTTAGACAAAAAACAGGGTATTGATATTTTCTCGTGTTGTAAAAATGTCATCTATACATGTCATATTGGGTTTAACTGCAAGCATAGGCCTTGAGATTGAGCAACTCGATGTCAATACTACTTTTCTCTATGGTGATTTAGGGAAAGATATATATAGAACAACTAAAAGGATTTGAAGTAAAGAAAATGAGCACTTGCTTTACAAGCTAAAGAAAAGCTTATATGGGTTGAAGCAAGTCCCAAGATTGTAGTACAAAAAGTTTGATTTATTTATGATGAATCATGGGTAAGAGAACAATTTCAAATCATTGTGTATTTTACCTTAATGCTGACTTTATTGTCTTATTGCTTTATGTTGATGACATGTTGATTGTTGGACATGACATTAGCTAGATTGGCAAGTTGAAGAAGAAAATAAACAATTCTTTTGCATTTAAAGAGTTAGGTTCAACAAAATAGATTTTAGGCATGGAGATTTCTTGTGATAGGAAAACAAAGAAGATATGGCTATCACAAGAAAGATACATTGAAAAGGCTTCAAGGATTCAACATAGATAAGGCAAAGTCCATCAGCTCTCCGCTTGGTGTTCACTTCAAGCTATGATCCAAGCAAAGTTTTTTTAACTAAATAAGAGAAATAGAAAATGGAGAAAGTACTTTATGCATCAGTTGTGTGAAGCTTAATGTATGCTATAGTTTATACAATGCCATACTTAGTAAATATAGTTGGTGTAGTAAGCAGATTTTGTGTCAATCTTACAAAAAGCATTGCAATGCAGTCAAGTAGATTTTAAGTAACTAAAGGGATCATTAGAATTATGTTTATGCTTTGGTGATGGTAAACCTGTCTTAGAAGGTTATATAGATGCTGATATGGCTAGAGATGTTAGCTTTAGAAAGTCTACATCAAGGTATCTAATTAATTATGCAAAGAGAGTAGTGTCATGAAAGTCCAAGCTACAGAAGTGTGTGGCTTCGTCCACTATAGAGACATAATATGTTGTCATTATAGAAACTTTCAAGAAGATATTGTGGATAAAGAGATTCTTTCAAGAACTGATTTTGAAGTAGAGCAAGCATGTTGTTTATTGTAATAGTCAAAGTTTCGTCCACCTTAGTAAAAACCCAAACTTTTATTTCAAATTCAAATACATAGATGTGAGGTACCATTGGATACATGATGTTTTACAAAACAAGTTGTTATCATTGAAGAAAATTCACACTGACAAGAATGACTCCAATATAATAACAAAGGCCTTATGCAAGGTGAATCTTGAGGTGTGTTATAGCATTGTAGGTATATGTAGAGTAAAGCCCTTCTCATGAGTCGAGAGGGAAAAATTGTTGTGTATCCCTTCTCATGAGAAGTGGGACCCACATTCCAAAGGGTAAAAAAGAATTTGACTATTTGTTAAAAAAAAAAAGAAAAAAAGAAAAAAAAAAAAGAGGTTAAGAAGCATGAATTGTGAGTTACAAGAGAGGTGAGATAGAAATCCTAAAAAGAAGAAATAGGGGTTTTAGCTTAGAGCAAGGAAGAAGAAAAAAAAGGGGTTTGTATATCTCCTTTGAGTTTGGTCTTTTCTTGATCATTTTTGGGTGATTGAAGGTGAAAAAGTAAGGTTTTCCTATTTGTTTTTGGTGTTTTGAGGTTAGAGATTTCTTCTTGGAAAGAATAGAAGAAGATTAAAGGTGGTGTGAAAATTTGTGTTTCTTTAAGGGATTGTGGGTATCCACAAATCTAGATCATTCTCTTCAAAACTTCTTGGTATGCTCTTTTGTATTTGTGAGATTCAACCTACAAGATAAAATCCAATCTTAGACACATTTTCTATTTCATTTAGTGGAATATTTTGCTAGACTAGTATCTCATACTTTTTCCGTTTCGAGTTTTCCACATTAAAAATCTTAGCGTATTGTGATGTGCTTTCTCTTGTTATTTGCTTTGTTATTTCTTGTGATTATATCTTGCATTCTATTTTTATTTGGTTTGGTTCCACTGATTTGCACAAAAGAATAGGAAAAGTGTGGTTTCCCAACATGAGGAAATAACTTTATGAAAATACAATAACAATAAAAAAATTAAAGAAAGGGATGAGGATCCTACTTCTAAGGTGTGGCTTGCGGGGTTGAAAAGAATACTCAATTGATCTCACTTTAGATTTTTAGTTAGTCAGATTGAGATGTTTTCTATTCATAATTTTCTAACCTAAGAAAAAGGCTTGGATAAAGAGAAATTGAAGAGATTTTTCTAAAATTTTTTTTTTTTTTTTTTAATAAAAAAGAGATTAGGGTTAGGGCTATCAATGACCGAGCTAGCTTGGCTCGGCTCGTCATGAGCTAACCTGAGCTTTGATTTAAGTTTGTTTCCTAAGTTACCCTGACCCGGGCTTCACTAAGCTCAGCTCGTTAAAAGCTCAGTTTGGTTAAGAATTATATATAAATATATTGTGACAATAACAATATTGCTCAAACGAGATCAATTGGGCTATTAAGCTGTTGAGCCTTTTTTATTTTATTTTATGGTGAGCCGAGCCTACCTTTGCAAACTTGAGCCGAACATAGCACCTCAGGCTTGTCATGAGCCTGTTTTGTCTTTATGCAAAGCTTGGGTTGTTGACACCCCAAATTAGTGTCTAATCATGATTAGGCCCTAATTATGAGTTAAGTAATTTGTAATGCCTGATATCCTCTATGCCGTCCACCTTTGTGATGCTCGGGAGCCGAGATAGAGGGAGGAATCAATTCACTTTTTGGGGGTGAAGTGACAACTCCAAAAGTGAATTGATTCCCCCTCTGCCTCGGCCCTCATGCGTCACAAAGGGGGCGTCCCAGAGGATATCAGGCATGCTTTGTAAGTGTGCTAAACTAAGAAATGCTCTACAGAAGTAGGGGGAAATGACATATAAAAAAAATAGTGCATGCCAGCCAGTACTTCACCCTTGGATCAAGGTACGTAGAAGTATCAAAAGCGGGCTTGGATCATGTGCAAACGAATCTCGTGAGAACCGTGAAAATGGCATCAGAGGGGCTGACGCATCACCACTAAAAAGTGATTTACACTTTTTAGGGGGCACTTATGACTTTTCGGCGCTGATGTGTCCACACCCTGATGCCGTTTTCGAAATCCTCACAAGATTCGTTCACCTAATATTATATTAGTGATCAAAAGCTGGTCTCCATCATTGATTGGATTTCTTAGCGCGGGAAAAATATTTATCCAATCCAATTAAAAGTCCAAGATGTGATGTCCGCCAAGTCGAGAAAAGCCTAAATAAAAAATAGCTCGTTTGATTAAGGGATTTTTGATAAATCAGTTCAAACTTTGGGAAAAATTGCCAAATAATAAGGTAAACAAAATGATATCCAAAACGGATTTTTGCAATATGTAATTACTTGTTTTTACCCCTAGCCTCATCTTTTATTTTTAAGTACACCTTACTCGCTGGACAGCTCTCTCCCTCTACGAAACTTCCCTTGACAGCTCTTTCTCTACCATGAAGAAAAATACGACCACCATCACCATTAGAACTTCTGGAGCTTCAATGGTGATCGTTGGAGCCAAGACGTTTTCAATGTTACCCTAGTCCAGCTCTATGAGGTATTGATTGTACGAGTATATCACCTCCTCTTCCAATTATATCTCACCACATGATGTGTAGACGACTTGGGGGAGATCAAGTAACCCAGGAAATAGGCATCAAAGAACAAGCCTTGCACTGCAAATTCCAGAGCTCTCTCAAACCAGTTGGGATTCGTCACCTCCACCAATTGCATCAAGTGCATTCACTCGTTCTCCCCTGCTTCTAACAGAACCTTTATTCAACCCCCGCTGTGTTTGAACAACCTCAGCAATTTGTAGTGCAACAGCATCCCACCAACTATGCCTGGAACAGCTGCGACCATCTCTAGCTAGCATCATAGCCCGCGATATCCGTATTGTCTCTGTAACAACAATCAAAACAAAAGCTGAGCATCTTTCCATCCTTTCAATCTCCTGTTTGCTTGAGATAATTATTGGTGTATGCAAAAGGATTCAAATCGGCATCCATACCATCTCTATAACAACATTAATCAAAGCGAAAGCTAAGCGTCTCTATAACCACCACCAAATCCCCCCACAAAAGCACCATCACTACCACCGTCATAACCTCTGGCATCAAAACCATCACCCCATCCTCCATCGTACCACCTGAAACTACTCTGGCCACCCGCAATAGTGACCATGACACCGCCATTAGTGCTTCCATTGCCTTCCTTGCATAAACAAATTATAAAAGACACTAACATAAGGGTCATGATTATACAAAAGAAGAAAAATGAATACAATAAAAAAAAAAAAAACTGCTTCATATCACTCGAAACCATAGAAATCCAAGTCTCTCCACTTTCTCAAGTTCTTATCTGTTGATATTTCAATGTGTTTTAACTCTTCTCTGAAACTGTAAATTTATAGCATTTAAGGTTTAGTAGCCATTTGTTATCAAGACTTTCGATTAAATGGAAAGTTCAAATGGAAACCAACAGTAACTGATGAGGTTTTCCACATCCGTGATAGAGGCATGTCCACTGCTGGTAAGATCTCCTCGTACGTGATATTCATTGCTGATGGCATTTTAAAGAATGCAGAGGTATAAAAGGAACAAAAATAAATTAATAACCAATAATTAATTATTTTTTTAAACAGTTTTACCCCTTAAAAACCAGTTTGGATATCATTTTGTTTTATCCCTTGAACCGATTTGGCAAAAATCCCAATTTCAATATTGGGCAGGCGTTTTTATACACATCATCTTGTAAACTTAAAAGTGGCTCCACTCTTAACCACATGTCGGCAGCATTTTCCAGCTTGTTGCAGAGGATTTGTTTTCAATGTTGACTATTGAGATAAGGTCAGCAATCTTGCAACGTCAGACTACCATGTTTGAGGTCCGTCACCTCCACTTAGGATTCTTCCATTCTGGAAAAAGATCAGCTATAGCATCCCAAACCTCCTAGGATTCTTCCATCTGGAAAAAGAATTCAAAAGTTTATCTTTAGCATTTTGTCTTTTAACATGGTTTATTTTTGTCTTTCAACAAAAAGTTTTAATTTATGTTTCGAAGCAAATGTTCTGTGATAAAAATGCCTTATATGGTGAATTATAAACAGAGATGTTTCGTTTGGGGGGTAAAAGGGTCCAAAAAAAAGTGTTCAGTTGATAAGTAGGTGGTCAATAAAAGACATCAAATTCAAAAAAACACATCATGTGTTAATCAATGACATGCTTTTAGAGGTTTGTCTCAAAACATACATCATTTTTTGTATTTTTTTATGCTACAAAAAACTACAACAAAATTAGCTACAATTGATCACTTACCTTGGGAAATGTGGATGTTGAAGAGTCCAAGCACATTAGCGTTAGGACCTGCTCTACCATCTGGACCCATATCTCCTGGGATGCCCCCTATATCCTCTGTGACATGAAGATTGATGCCGGGCTTGGAGCCACCATTCATGGGGCATCAGGTGCAGTTAGGTATGACAGGTTTTTATGTTCTTGTATGTTACATCACCCCAAAAAGTATATGGACCCTGTTCATCGGGCGTCAGGGATGGGGCCCACCGTACCTGGGGCATAAATCTTCACGTAACAGAGGATAACATCTCTCATGCGATGCCCTTGAGGAAAGACACATAAGGGTAGGGTCCATGCACTTTTTGGATGTCACATCACCCCAAAAAGTATATGGACCCCATCCCTTTGTGTCTTGCTTCAGGGGTGTCGCACAAAGGGGGACGTCTCGGGAGATATGAATCCCATCTAACGCTCTGAAAGTCAAAACTGGAGCTAAAAGCCAAATTATAAGCTGCAGCAATCTTTTCTGTAGATTTTTGTAGCATAACAAAAAAGATCATTAAAAACAGACCAAGACACAACAACCCATATATATATATATATATATATATATATATATATATATATATATTGGCAAAGAGCGTTAGCTCAATTTCCTTCAACATAATTTTTTACCCCATTTTATCAAATCTAATTTGTAGAGAAAGTGTAGGAACGACGGTTAAGGAAAAAATGGGTGGTTACCCAACTTCTCAAAAACAAATTGTATGCAGTTGATCTTATGAACATCTATAATTGTTCAAGGAAGTGGCCATAAAATCAAAATATGACTAACTACCCATAATAATTATTCGATGTAGTGGTTTATGAAGCTGAACTACTTATAACCACTCGAGGAAGTAGTCATAAAACAAAAATATGATTAACTATCTATAATAACTACTCGGGGTAGTGACCATGATATCAAACTATCCATAACCGCTCGAGGTAGTGGTCATAGAGTTTGAAAAACTATCTAGGGAGTTCTATAAATTGTGACTGAGAAGAAGAAGAGAAGAATCAATCAATCATCATCAACAATATCTTTTATCTATAACAGTAGCATTAGAATAAGCGTAGTAGTAACTTAATCATATAGTGATTCAAAGTCTTGTATCAGGCGATTCGACTGTACTATAAAACCAGATTAAATGAAGTTCTTCTAGAAGAAGGGTTTTGGCTAATCTGTTTTGTTTAAATAATTGGATTCAATGATGTCCTCCTTCAACATTAGAAAAAAGACAACGGCTAATCTGCTTGTTCAAAGGTATCTTTGTAATTAACATTATAATCTGCACTTCCAATTTAGGACATTGTTCTGTTGTAAAAATCTTCGGTCCAGAGGCATTATTAAACCCAAACCCTTTTGATAACCCAAATTTAAATAATCACCCATGGTTTAACCCATGAGTAAAAGAATTTTTGTTGGCTACCAATAATAATTTATCAGGGTTACAAAGTCCATTTCTCATGGTTACAAAGTCCATTTCTATAATGGGGGAAATTCTACGAGGAAGGTATGTTCCATTTCACTTATTAAGGGAGATATGCTCTATAGGTATTTAGATTGTCCTTTTCCAACCTTGCTAGAGTTGACAGATTCCTCCAACAGTTGTTTATTATTGTCACAAACATTTCCTTTTTGGAGTTGACTATTTCCTCCTTAATAGATTGTTTTGTGGAAAACTGATCTATTGGCATGGTATATGCTCTAGGATCACCATCGGTCATATGATTTATTATGCTTGAACACCCTTTCCTTGTACAACTTTTAGTGCAGCTTTTTGGCCTCTCCTGCACCAATTGGTAAGTCTAATCCACACTCAACATGTTGGACCCCTTAGCTAGATACCCTTCATCGTCTAACCAAATTGCTGCAAACCTACCATTTTCTTCAACTTTTATTTTTTATAGCACATTTTATAGGTAATTTCAAGCTACGTTTTGTTTGCCTGTGTTGCAACTAGATTGTGATTTCATTAGATAGAAGAATTAAGAGTCCTCTCATGTATTTAGTTGTCCTCATTGAGCCTGTTCATGATTATTTGGTTCAAAGCATGGTTTTCAACAAAACAAGAGAATGCAGACGAGTTCTTACAAATATGCAGAGTATGACCTCACAAAGGGTGAGAAGTTCAATATCATCAACATCTATGGCTGAAATTGACATGGTAATGTTCTTCATTATTGAATTATGTTTTGTAAATCAATTCATCTTGTTTGTATGTAGATTTAAATAAAGCTATTGAACATGCCTATGCTATTCTATGTTTTTCTCTTTCAATTCATTTTCCCATACTGCCATTGCAATCGAATTGGTTCATATGCAGAATAAACATTTAAAAATAAACAAAAATAACAATCTACAAGTTTTTTAATGATTTGGATGAAATAACCCTATGCAACTTAGAAAAAGTAATCAAATAAAACAATAGAAGAATTTGAATTAAAAGAATATATTTGATATTAATACAACCAAATCAAAATGCTCATTAACATCACTAATCACAATAGTTATATGATAGATCCACTTACCTTCGTATGCAATAAATTATAACATGCATCATGTCTTCAAACTGCATATTTTTTGCAAATACAACCATAACTGCACTCCTTGTGCAAATTCACACGAGTTCATTTGCTAATATCTTTATCAAAGTAATGGAATGATTGCCTAATTTGGCTTTAATGTATATTTTGATGAATTAGGTGACCATGCATGCATACATGGTTCATCAACTCCTTTTTATTTGCTTGTAAAATGGGTTGAAAACGACTACAATTATAGGATGTAAAACTTTTCCAAATGCCTTCCCATTTTATAGCCACAGACATGTTGCGTGCTTTTACCAACAAAATACTCGAAAACATGATGACAGGAGCAAATGTTATACTGTTAATTGGATTTGAATATTTAGGGTTTGGGGCATTCAGTTTGTTTATAGTTGAATGTTTATTGAATGAATCAAATGTAGATGCATCCGTATTCGTCTTAAGTGAATCGAATATAGATGCTTATGCGGATTGTTGATAGCCCTAAAATTGTTTACTCCCCCATGTTCCTAGACATAAAGTCTAGCACGTATTAATTTTTTGAAACCGGTTTCTCATAGTTTTAATCCTATGGAGCAAATGTTTTACTCCCAATTTAATACTTTCCCATGCTCCTAGACACAGACTAGGTTGTATAGGGTTAAAACCATAAAAATGGTTTTAAAAAAGCATTGTGTGCTTGACTTTGTGTTTGGGAGCATGGGTGAGTATGCAAATTTAGGAGTAGAACATTTAATCACTTAACACTCTACCCCCTAGCCTTTGTGTCTGGGAACATGGGGAAATAGAAAATTTGGGAGTAGAACATTCGCTCCCCCAACAGGCAAAAAAATACTAAATCGTATCCATATCCTGTTCCCCTTGATTGTTCTCTGCAAATTGAACCAAATGCATCCCTCTTTCTGTTTATTTTATCCATCGTTACTCCATATTTTTTATGATTTTATAATTATTGTTTTTTCTCCGATTCTTTGCCTCTATTTAGAAAATTTGGGAGTAGAACATTTAATCTCTTAATTCTATACACAACCTTTGTGTCTAGAAACATGGGGCAGTAGACAATTTGGGAGTAGACCATTTGCTCCCCCAACAAGCAAAAAAATACTAAATCGTTCTCCCATTCTTGCTCCTCTCGATTGTTATCTGTATGTCTCTCTTTCTGTTGCCTTCCTCCCTCTCCACTCCATCTTCTTTTATGATTTTATTATTATTTGTTTTTTCTGCAGTTCTTTGCCTCCATTGAGCAAAGGTGCTTCTTCATCCCTAACCTTCCATTGAGCAAAGGTGCTTCTTCATCCCTAACCTTGTGTATTTAGTTGTTACATAAAAGAAATCCCAAATCCCCAACCCAACCTAGTGCATATATGCCTCTATCATTTTTTCATTCTCTCTCTTTTTTTTTCTCTCTTTATCTTTCTCATCCCTCTCTCCTCTCTTTCATCCGCACTTCCTGTTCTTTCATATTTCTCTTCGTCCCTGTCTTCCTCTCTTCATGTGTTTTTCTTCTTTGAACATTACCTTGTTGGCTGTGAAGAGACGATGGGTGTTTGATCAACACCCATTGGTGACTAAGCAATAGAGGGTGTTTGTCCATGTGCTAACAAACATCTTTGTGGCATTGAATTCCCCAAATTTGCATCAATGCGACTTATTGAAGAACATGGGTTCAGTGGACTGGGTAGAGGAATTGGTTTGAGATATTGATGGCGAGTAAAGGGTTTCTAGGCATTCTAAATTCAACCGTAATGACCATGGAGGTAGGTTCTATATTTCTTCAATTTTTAATATATAAATATAGGTTGTTATTGCTTGTTGGGTCCACATAAATGAAACTTCCATATGATGGGCAATTACTAATCTATACACACTAAAGTAATGGGTTGCCTACAAGGATAACCCCAACAAATTTCTTTTATTTTTATAAAATTAACAAGTATCTCTCTTTACGTCTCCTAGTTTCTAATTTTATAATCAAATTATATGTGTCACGCCCAATTCCTTACCCTCTCTCCTAAAATCTCCCTATACGTTTTCCTCTCCCACTGCTTCCCTCTAAGCCTTTTTTTTTTTTTTTGGGTAAACACTCCTACCAATCAGAAAAAAATTAGGTGAGACTGAATCTTGTGAGAACTGTGAAAACAACATCAGGGTGCAGACACATCAGCGCCAAAAAGTGATTAAGTACCCCCTAAAAAGTGTAAATCACTTTTTAGTACTGATGCATCAGCCCCTCTGGTGCCATTTGCACAGTTCTCACAAGGCTCGTTTGCACATAATCCGAGCCCATCTATCATGTTTCCTTCTTCTAAGGATGTGATGCCACTTGAGTATGATTGAAACTTAATTGGGTCTTCTTCTTCCACAGGTGTGATTCCACCTGAGTATGATTGAGACTTAATCGGGTACCCATGTGAGCACAGGCTCATGACCTACTTTAAGAGTATATATGAATTTAATCGGTGTTCCATGTTTCAAATGGATTCCCAATGCATGTTTCAAGCATTTCAATGTTTTGCCTATGCATTCAAGCATGTCAAGTTTCACTTTCAAAGTTGATGATAGCAATGCTGTAAACCCACAAAAAAAAAACCCCCACAAAACTAGAGTTAAAATCATCTACTAAAACTTGAAGTGAGGTCAAGTATGGCAACATCTGTGGTGCAACACAATACCCCAAAAAAATGAAAATGACAAATTTGATGGGTCATTTTCAATTTTTTTTGTGGATGAACTTTTTTAGGGTACAAATTGCATTGTAGACAATGCCATACTTTACCACACTTAAAAGCTGTAGTAGACGATTTCATTTCACACAACTGACATTGTTTATGATTGGGGGCCTTTCCAATGTTAAAGTGCATCACTCATTTCCATTTTTTGCCTGTTGTACATCTGAACTAGAACGACAATCACTACCACATTAGAAGCATTCTATTATAAGGAGGTTGGTTCTTGGTTACTCTGGTATCTCACACTGTATGAATATGATGACAAGGTAAATGATGGGATGATGGAGGCAGTGATGATAGTGATGAAATCAATGGTAATGATATAATGACAATGACGAAAATCTAAGGGTAATTTGATATGAACTTTGGAATTGGCTTGGATAAGTGAAGAAGTGGGTCTAACAAACTCTCATATCTTTGATTATTCATTGTTCATCATTTGACTACTTGATTTCTCTCTCTCACTGTACACTTAAGTAGATGTTGACTAATTGATGAGAGGGGGGAGCTGATTTCTATATTTAAAACTAAAGTCATTTTCTAATTATGAACATGTTTAAGTTGATGCATTTATTAAGTTTGGGTGGGTAATTTGGGTTATACAAGGACATAGGATTAAAAATATTAGGTTGATGCACATGCTTATTGTTTTGTAGGATCTTACAAGCCAAAAGATCTTAGCATTCCAAAAAAATATGGTGCAAATGCCTCGAACACTGGCTATTGTCCTTAAACATATTGACTACCCCTACAACATCACTTTCTATATGAAGTTTAGTAGCATAAAGTGTAAAACCAAGCTGTAAACTTAGATAGATTGCTTGGAGCTCATCTTCTAAAGGTTCAACAAAAGCGAGTGTTCTAATTCATGAAGCAATTCGATCCTGGGGTTTAGCAGCAATCATTCCAATAATTGCTCTCTTTAACTTCATCAAACTCGCTGCATCAACATTACCCTGTAACCAAGACTCATCCAAAAAGCACAAGCTAAAGTGTTGAGATGACATCAGTCCTGATGTCATTCCAACTTTACCCACTCTCTAAGTTGTCTTACCAAATCCGGCCTTTGAAATTTGACATTGTTTTGGCAACCAAAAAAAAAAGGGAAGGGAAACTTTGTCAGTTAAGGTTGTCTTAAAAAAAATCAAAAACTAATATGACCTGTGGTTTTTGGGCTGGCTGTTTTGTTGGGAGCGATATCCTCTGCCTCGGCCCTCGTGCGTTGCAGAGGATATCAGGCCGTTTTGTTGTAGACATAGGTTGTAATTAAACAAAATGCGTTGACATCACTAGATTTCTTTCGGGGTGATATCCTCTGCGCCACCCCCCTCTGTGACGCTCGGTAGCCGAGACAGAGGAGGGGAATCAATTCACTTTTTGGGGGTGAAGTGACAACTCCAAAAGTGAATTGATTCCCTCCCCTCTGCTTTCGCGCTCATGCGTCATAGAGGGGGGTGTCGCAAAGGATATCAGGCCCTTTCTTAGGGCCCACGACCCACCATCAAGCAAGGCCAAACCCAATGCCCATGCTGGACTTGGGCTTAATAGGTTCAATCTTAAACCCACATTTGCACTCAAAACTCAAAACCTCACAGCTTTGGATCATCTCCTGTCTGAATGGAGCCGTTACCAATCAGTGTGTGATGCGATGCCGACAAAGGGTGTTTTGGTTAATTCATTCCAGTCAATGGTTAAGGCAAATATACAATAGAAAAGTAACTGTGTATTTATTAATACGGAAATGATCTGTGGGTGTTTATCTCCCGTGTCTCCAAACACAAAAAGTGAGGTATAAAAGGTTATGACGGTAAAAACAGTTTTCAAAATGCAAAATAGGTATCCATAACAATGGGGTTTAGGGAAAAGATGTTCTGTCTAGATGATGTCCAGGACACCAGGACCCGTCATATGGAATAAAATGCATCTTTCATATTCAAAAAATGCATCACTCACCCATTTTATTCCCTATGATGTCCCCCAATATCCTGGACACCAAATCCTGGATAGAACATCCTTTCCCTGAGGTTTTTAAGGTTAAAAATATATATAAAAAAATATTCATATGAACATTTGTTCCTTATTTAAAAGAGGCACCAATTTAAAAAACCATCACGTGTCAGCCTGTGGTGTGGAGGCATGGGGGGACACAAACTTGGGTGTAGCAGATCCTTTTGTATCAATACACTCTTTGTCTTAATTGGTGTAACAACTGGTGTGGAGACATGGGGTAAAAATTGCAGATGATGCGAATCCAACACCACATCCCCTCATTAAAAGTAAGCATGCTTAATTTGCTAATAACACAAACACCGTCCAAAAATAATTGACAAGTATTGTCTCTAGATTTTAAAAGTTTAGAAGAATTTGGTGGTCAACATGTATCTAAAAACTCAACGGATTGAACTGCACATTTTCAATTTTGTTTATTATTTTGTCACATGTCAACCATTGAAATCTTTTGGATGATTTATGAACTTAAACATTCCGGAGAAAATCTTGGGGGAAAATAATCTTTTATCTTTTTTTCTTAAAAAAAAAAGGAAAAAAAAAAAACACAATCCCATTCGGTCTCTAAATTTAGGGAGCACATGTTATGTATTGGATTTTTTATGTCCTATCGTGTCTTCCATCACGGGATTAAATGTGATGGTTTTTTGTATTTGGTGCCTCTTTAACTAAGAAGCAAATATTTATTTGAACATTTTTTTAATGGTGTTAATCCTATTCACACCCCATTTTTAGGAGGAATAAAATGTTCTATGATGAAAAAATGCAGGTTGAGTGTATGGTGAATTATAAGTTGACATGGGTTGTCTTTAGGGTTAAAAGCGTCCAAAAAAATGTTTAGATAAAAAAGTAGGTGTTTAAAAAAGACCATATTCAAAAACCATTATGTGTCAATTAATGGCAAGCTTATCGAGGTATGTGTCAACAAAGCCAATCATTTGACAACTATTTTTTTTAATATTAATTAGGGCTGTCAATTAGGTTGAGTTGAACTAGACTGAGGTTTGTTTAAACTCAATTCAAAATATTTTACTTGAGCTCAAATTCGACTTGAATAAAACTTCTAGTTTAAAAGTTGGGCTCAAACTCAACCCATTTTAAAAACAATAGATTTCAGGCCAAATTCGGGTTGTTGAGCAAAACTCTTTGTTTTATTTTTAAGTTGATTTTAGGCTTATAACTGTTTCTAAATGCATATCATAAGATTTTTTTTATTTAAATAGTTAACACTTAAACCATTTGATGATAGTAAATTTGTTAAAAGTGTATAGATTCAAAAAGAATTATATATATATATTATTTGCTAACTAGTTCAGGCCGATGAACATCAGGTTGAAATTGAGTTTGTCCAAACTCGGCCCAAATAAAACTTTGGGCTTAAAAGTCGGATTTCAGGCCAGTCTAACCCAATTGACACCCTTAGTTTATTAACCTTAAGCAACCAGCCCGTGTGCAAGACATGATAGGATAGAAAATCCAAGACAGAATAATTGTTCCCTTAAATTGGGGGAAAATAAAAGAGAAAATTTCCATGCAACCCAATCTAAGCTTTAACGTTGTCAAATATTCTCCAGACCTCCTCGTGATGGTGAGGATTTCATATGCTGACCCCTAACCTGCACTGCGTCATGGTCAAGCGAGTGAAAACATGCTGAAAAGTGATTTTCACTTTTTGGGGAAGTGTGAAAACACTTTTGACACTGATGTGGCCTCCTGTTGACTTAGGCGTTTGCATATGCCAACAGTAGAAAAGCCTCACCGTACCCGTGAGCCTCAAGGATTTGGTAGGACAACTTAGAGAGTGGCAAAAATTGGAATGACATTAGGGATGACACGTCAGTGCCGAAAAGTAATGTACACTTTTTTACGTTTCTGGCATCGCGTCGCATGAGAAATTAAATTGGCGAAATATCTCTCTAGTCATACCGGAGAGGACTCCATTTCAGAACTCGCCGTTTCCTCCCCGGCCTGATGTCGCCCCTTCGTCCCCATCACCCGGCTAATCACAAGTAGCCAACTAAAAAATTGTCCGTATAAAAAAATTCCACGCATTAATATGGCCCCACCTTTAATAATAATAAAAAAAGTAGCGTCACATTTAAGCCGTTCCGTTTCTTCCTCCCCAAGTTCTCATTTCTCTCTCCGTCGTGAGATGAGATTAGCTATTCAGTTAATCGAACCAGAAGGATCTCTCTCAATCTCCCATTCATGGGAGATCCAAAGAATCTGAAATCGATTCCGACTTCACTTCCTCCTGGTTTTTGTTTCCATCCAACCGATGAACAAGTGTTCTGTTACTATCTTAGTAATAAGAACAACATCATCAAGAACCATGGCCTCTATCTTCCATCTACTTCCGATGCCGAGGATCCAGTCCTTGGATTTAACGTGGTTCCGGAGATCGATTTGTATAGTTACGATCCTTGCAACCTCCCGGACGTCGCTTACTTTCCATTCGGTCCCGGCGGAAGCAGGAAGCATTGGTATTGTTTTGTGAAGGCCGTCAGTGAGCGTGAGAAGCGGAAAGCCATGGGTGGATTCTGGTATCGTAAGGGACGTGCGCGGGATGTGGTGGGTGGGAAAGAAGGGTCTCTGTTGGGGACTATGAGGACTTTTGTGTTCTACCGCCAGAATTCGAAGCGCACGGTGAAGACTGAATGGGTTATGTATGAGTATGACCCCGTCGATCATCCAGAGGTAGGCGGAAATTCTCGTCCTAAATGAAACATTGATTGATTGATTGATTTCGTGAAAATTTCATTTTTTTAAAAATTATTTTTATATGGGTATTCGAATGTTTTACCTAAATTCGAGAAATTGGTTTGTGTTTAATTAGTTATCACCAATTCCGTTTAGAAAACTTCCGTTTTATAGAAAGAATAATGTAGCAAGTTGAGTGGCCAAGTTAGTTTGCTGTTCTCTCACCGCCCAAATTGGTGAATTGTGACCTGTATCAATTGGGTCAATGTTGAGATTGACTTGTTTTTCTGAAAACTCTATCTGGCTAAAACGGGAAATTCATTCTCAAAATGAAATCAGCGTTTTTATGTTGCCTCTATTTTGCCAAAACCTTAACCAAATGAGCTAGACATGCAAGCTATGTTTTTAAAGGTGGGTCACCTTGGCTTAGTTTCAAAAGAGTTACGAAGCAATTGATGTATGCTGTGTACTGTTGAGCATTTCCATGTAAATGTGCAAATATTTACACATGATTTTTGCTTGTGGGTGACCCAAAAATCTGTTCTCTCTGGTGTGCACAAGTAAATAGAATAACATATAGTTGTGCAATATGTCCATCATAAGCTCCACACATTGGGCTGAAACCCACCGGATTCTGAGGTGTTAGACTTCAAATCACACTACACCCACAAAAACAATACAAATAGTTGGCAGCGTACCTATTCAATTGGGCTCACTGGAAAGAATTCTCAAGTCCATACAACCTATAGATCACAATAAAATGACATCCATGCACACATGATATACCAAAATGATTTCATTAGTGTATGTAAACATGTAGTCTAGTACAAAAAATTATTTATCCCACATGCCGGATATTAAGAGCCAAAACAATGTACAAAGTTTAACTAACTCTAGTCTACTTGTGACTAGACTACAAAATATCACCATCTACCTACAACCCAGCCAGTAAACACAAGTAGGTCGTAGGATCTCGCTCTACGGGACAAGAAAATGGCTTAGAATCCACAGGAAAAAAATGGTGGGGTGAGCTTTGAGAAATCTCAACAAGTAATCCGCTGAAAATACATTTGGTGAAGCTTAATAATGTTGATTCTCACAAATAATATGCAATAGATACATTGTGCAAAGTAATTAGTCATTACTTATATTGGTCTCGCAATTACGGGTGTTGATACAGAGTAGATGGGAGACAATCCTAACCCTTGATTGTTTGCACCAAGTGGCTGAATCACCAAACCTAATCTTAAGCATTAAGCTCAAAGTGGTTTCTCGCCATCCTCTAACCCACAGTTCCGATTGGACAGCCTGAGCCAATGCCATAACAATAAGTAAAGCCACATGTAACAAATAAAACAAATTATATCGTCCAAATAAATCATACGAATCATGTCAACATAAAAACCATATATTATACTAAATTCATGTAATGCAATTGCCCTCATAGAGTGTGTCAATATTAGTCGAAGACCATCTCAATACGTAGGATGGGACAGACGGAAAATAGTCCTAACCATCGGCTGCTTGCACTAAGTGGTTGATTCATCAGACATAACCTTGGGCATTGAGCACAAGGTGACTTCTTGCCAGACTCTAAACTCACATCATTTTTCTTTTCTTTTCAAACCCTTTTAGGGAAACACCCCTTTTTAATCTTCTATGTTCTTTTTAGGGAAATACACAACTTTTCTTTTTAAGCTCTTTAAGGGAAAATCCCTTTATTAACATACATTATTAAAATGCATGCATACATCTATGCCATGCAATCTTATGCATTATTATTCATTACAAATGTCTCAACTACTATCAAACAATATGATTCAAATTTGAATGTCTCTTTTTATTAATAATGTGTAAACATCTTATAATCATGCCAACCAATATAAGTCTTTCAAGAGAATATAAAGATAAATTGGGCATTACTAAGATAGAACCATATAAATAAATAAATATATGTTATGTAATGGATAATGAATAACAAGTATTTCAATCAACTACCAAATCATCCAACAAATTTTATGTATAAGGACCTAACCCTTCTTGCTACGATATTTAGGCATGGATACCCACTTTACCACCCTAGGTTGTTTCTCGGACTGACCCCATGGTTTCTCTTAAAAACATGTCATTGTGATGCAACACAATAGGAATTTTTTTTTTGTTGTCATACAAAAAAAATAATAATAATAAATAAAATTGTAGAATAATTCCAAGGCCCTCAAATAAATTAAAATAAAGGATGCCGAAGCAAATAAATCAATAATAGAGTTTAGAAACAAATAAGTAGCTACGAAAATTTAAGAATCATATATTAAAATCACTGAAAGAAGATAAGGAGTTAGAACAGAAAAAATGATAAAATATATAATAAAAGAGTCCAAAAAGGCATTTTTATAATTTTGGACTGAAAATTCGAAAAATACCAAAATGCTTCTTTGACGCATTAGAAAATTCTGAAATTTGTATGGTTGTTTCTGACGTGTTCCAGAGTTCTACAATTTAAATTTCATTAAATTCTGACAAAAATTTATGGGTTAAATCATAGAATTCAGAAACTTGAAGGTGCTTTAATAGAGGTTCAAATAGGAGAATTACAAGAAAATGAAAAGAAAGAGAAAGAAGAATAAGAAACTAAGAGAAAAACATAAAGAGAAGAAGATAAGTATTTTATAAAAAAGGGAGGGTGAGGTGGATACTCACAAGTGCACTAAGGTGCTACAACTCACATAGAGATAAGAAGGGGCTTAGAAGATGGCATCAACCCTTGGAGAAGAGAACATGACTACTGCCACACCTTGGGAACACCAAAATTTTCAATAACTTATTTATTCTTCACTATCAAATTATGAGAGAGGGATTGCCTTTAAATAGGCTTGCAAAGTTGAACAATTAGAAACTTCCTAAAATCCTAAATTTGTTAGCCAAGTTTTCTAAAACAAAAAACTTACTTTTCTAAAATTTAAAACTACTCAAACTTAGGATTTTTTAAAAACACTATTTTCGTTGCGTATTCTTGGTCTTGTTAGAAAAGTATCCGAATAGCTTATCTAATGACACCAAAATTAAGCCAAAAAGTCAAGTTTTGCCATAGACTAGTTGGGTCCAAGGTTAAAAACGGGATTACAACTAAAAATCCAAAAAAACTAAACTAACCATAGCACCATTGGCCTTATTACAAAATTACCCACCCCTTACAAAATTTGAATTAACCCTACATAACATGTAAATTTAAATTGTGTCATTTTCTGTAGGAGTAAATACATAAGTCGCATGATGTTATCCGCATCATGTTGTTAGAGTTGTAATTAACGTGAAATTTTCTATTCGAGCCTAAAAATCCTATAACTCTCTATTTCTATTCCTAACTTGGTGTAACTTCTTCTACTTCTTAAAATCCTCACTATTCCTTTACTACAAAAGTTATGCAATATAGTTTAAAGTCATTTCAAAAATGAAATACACATTTTTTATTTATAAATTTAAGCAAACATTAACAAGTTTCACGCGTTCATTCAAATCCTATGTCAAACAAACCCTATCAAATGCAAAGATATAAACAAATCATTAAATCTACTCATATAGGCATGATAATATATTTAGAAATACAAAAAAACACATCATCTTTGCTATTAACCAAGATAAAAATGAATTAAAATCTCAAAAAAGTAAAAATATTAGCTACAAATTGAAAACCCTAACTATAAACTTGAAAAATAAAGGACCACTTACTGTTTTTGTGCAATAATGCCTTCACAAAAACTCTACAATTCTTTAATCTCCTTTTCTTCCTTTGTTTTCCTCCTTCAAAACTGGGGTTTTCTCTCTTTTCCTCCCACTCTCTCTTTTCCCCCTTTTTCCTTTGTTGGTTTCGGTCGACAAGAGGACTAAGACCCCCCTTTTTAATGTTTTGTTTTTTTGTCTTCCAAAAATACTCCTATCAGGTTGGGGGTATTATAGTGAGTCCCACACAACTCACATGATCCTTGATGTCACATCAATTCACCTCAATTTAATTTTCATAGTTGACACTACATTTGAAAGGGACAATCTTGTTACCTTGTTTTAATATTTATTTTAAGATCAAGTCTTTCACTTAATTCTTCATGCAACTTATGATTTGTCTATCCCACTATTTGGGTCCTCCTTAGCTCGTAAAAAGGAGGATTTAAGTTCTTGTCTGGTGAGATGATGTCTACAGATTAAACATGGTGTGAAAATCTATTTATTTTGAATATAGATTGGCTTTATACGACTATCATTGTTGTTATCTATAAATAAGTATTTAGATTGTTGTCTATCCCCAAAGGGGCTAGATTAGAAGTTTCTGCGAAACCTTTTTCTTGTTTCTTTGATAAGATTTAAGTGGAACCGAATATTTCTTTAGAAATCAAGATTTTATTCACCCTAGTTATTTTGGTGAAGTTGTTACTCTCACCAAACATCTGAAACACCTTCTCCTATCATTGTATGTAGCACACCTGATGCGGAGCATGAAAGGGCCCATATTCAAATTTGATGGGTTTATACAAGGGTATTTTGGGAAAGTTTGGGTTTAATATTTTTATATGGAATTTTTTTTATTTGGTCAATTTTAGGTTAGTTTCTTGTTAATTAGTTTAAGGGTTTTTATTTATTTTCAAATAGAATAGGTTTTATTAATTTTTTAGAAAAATGAAAATCCCATTTATGTCACTTTTTCTAGGCTTTATTTTGGGAGGTCAAATCTTACCCATTTGTCTTGATTTTGGTGTCATTTGATAGGTTATTCAATTACCTTTCCAACAAGACCAAGATCTTGAGAAGCCGATGTGATTTGGGAAAGTTATGCCTAAAATACTAGTAGGGTATCACTTTGTAACAGGATTTAGTTATTTTAAAGTTTTATTTTTTTAGTAAGTCTAACTAGCGTGGGGTTTGGAAGTTTGGAAATGTAAGATCTAGATATATGCTTGTAATCCAAAATTTTAATAATGAATGAAGAATGATGATTATTGATGAATTGAAGAAGGCTACAACTGCTTTGTTCTTTGGTGTGACATCAGAATCTTGAAGGTGTGATGTTTTCAACTCTATGTGGGACTCTTAAGAGGCCATTGGTGTAACTCCGTTGGTATTTTCCTCTCTTTCTCTATTTCTTTTTCTATTATTTTCTTTTTACTACATATTATCTATTAAAGAACCGAATTAGAGCTTTTCATCCTACATCAACACCACACCTGTGTAGAACTGTAGATCTGAATCATAGAATGCAATACACATACTGAGACGAACCTAAATATTGGTTTTCAAATTTTGTAATATGGTTTAGATGAAATCTTGAATTTGTATGAGTCGGGCTGTACAATGGACTGTTTAAGGTTATGCATATATGATGTTTTATTTTCCACATAAATCTTTATACTAGTTGTTACCAATATTTTGTGGGGTCCAATCTTTTTCAATTAGCAGCCATAATCTACTTCGATTTGATAAAATTGGGCACATTTTTAGTACCTATTTTGGAAGCCTACATAATCTTAGAAAACACATCCAAAGAAACCTGATGGGATCATCCCCTCAAAGTACGGCATGAGAGAGAAAACAAGTGCTATACTAATGCTGCCACATGAAAGAGGGTCTCAATTTAGGGGGGTTCAGCGAAAGCACCTTGGCCTCAACCCTCTTGGTTTTGGAGTTATCTAGAATATCATTGTCAATATCTGATATGTGAAGGGGTACATGCCTAATCGAGTTTAAGTTGGTATTTTTGCTAGTTTTTAGTCCTTTGGGGTCTTTGTCCTACTTGGAGATTACTCTACCCTTATCTAACTTTAGAGTCACTTAATCTTTGTTCTACTTTTTGATGTATTGAGCCTTATTCTAGTTTAGTTGGTAAGTTGACACGTAAGTGTTTTAGGAGTTTTTATTTGAGTTAACGATGCCAACATTACAGCCAAGCATGGCCCTCACATGGCTTTGGTGGGGCCCACACAAGAGGGAACATGGAAGACAAGTACTTGGATCACAAGAGAAGAGTTTATGTTATTGATTTTAGTCCTTTTATTAGAGTTTTTACTATTTTATTTCATATTTTATAAATTATTATAGTCAGGTCATGGAAGGAATTAAGATTTTTGTTTTCAGGCAAAGTCGACAGCACCTATATTAAGCAAAATTATGGCCTAGTTGACTACACTAAGAGAGGGCCATGATTTTGCCTTCTTTTAGCTTATGTTTTTTTTTTTGATAAAGAAAAATGGAATTAAAGAGAGAGGGATAAGAAATCCCCCAAGAAAGACAGAAAAGGCGTCCCCAACAAGAAAGACTAAGGCGGGGTCTCACCAGAAACAATGCTAACCCACTTACTTCTAATATCTACAATAGTCCAACCATAAAAAATCTTACAATTAGCGGTCCAAAGAAAACAAGACTCTTTCGCTCTTCTAAGAATGATATAAGAAAGCTCCGCATGATGTAACAAGACTCTTTTAGCAAGTATTTAGGTGTATGTTTTAAGAAAGAGTCTTAGGTTTATAATTTAGGAAAGTTCCTATTTGTTTTAGGTTTTTTCTATTAAAATAGGGAGGTTCTCCCATGTAATCGAGTAATGATGATTAATAAAGAATTTCTTGGTTGGTTTTGCTACCATGATGGTGCTTCTCCTTCTCTTCTTCATGCTTTTATGCCTTGGCTTGAAATCCATGTAGGGATTACTTGGATCAAGGGGTGGGATTACTTCTAAGGTATTTATCGTCTCATTTTTCTGTCCTTCTTCTTTTATTCTTTCCGTTTGATTACTTGCTATTGTGAACCTTGAAACCCTCCCATAACCCTCCTTCTTGCTGGAGTTCTTGAAACCCACTGGCATGCTACCTATCTTCCCCACCTTTACTTTCACTGTTTTGCTTTCACACCACTCCCCAATAATTTCCCATAACCTCCGGCTTAACCTAAATTCTTTCTTCTCTCTGTTTCACCATTAATAACCTTTCCTTCTAGAGTTTGCAGACATGTAGAGCCCTATTCATAGTTTTCCCTTCTTGTGTTCTTCAGGAAAAACAGTAAACCTAGTCTCACTTCACCCTGTGGCAACCGCTTTCTGGAAGAAATTATTGGTGATTCATATTGGGAATAGGGAATCCCTGGTATTAAACCTGGCTGCAGCATAGGGATATACTTTACTCATTGATTTTCACTCTGGAAAAGAAGACTTACTCTCAAGAATACATGCGACTACTCTTTGAGTTATCTTTTTTGTTAATCTCAGACTGATGAGTAAGTTCTTAGTGGGTTTAGTTGTAGTTTTAGGTTTGTTCCTATATTGATGCAACATGCATAAAGGGTAGTGAGTGTGTGCATGGGAGATAGGAGTAAAATTACTCAAGTAATGAAGATAAATAAACAAGTTTTCTACTCACAAGTCCACATGTTAATTCAGACAGTCTTAAATTTAGTTCAACGTGCAATAGAGGAGTTAGGGCTACAAAATAATAAACAATTAATGACTTGGCTAATATGTGTGATTATTAGGTCAAATTAGGGATGGGGAAAATTTAAACGAGGCTTAAACAAAAACATACCATGGCTGAAATTTCCCAAAAGTGCCTAAATTAAGCCAAAATTAAGGGAATCAGCTTGAATAACTCCAGGGATGGTCTGAAAGGCCTGAAGATGAATTCAATGACATTTATCATCAATCCTAATAATTTAGGGATCGTCTGTTTAGGTCAGAGAATTGAAATCTCAATTCCAACTTATGCCTAAATAATGCCAAAAGTCTCTAAATTGTTAGAGATTCGAAAAGAGAACCAAAATTGAAGATCTAGTACCTGAATCTGATGTAGAATGCTTCTTTGATGATGTAGAGTTTGGT
>JAOXJP010060787.1:0-15677 GCA_025762735.1 Platanus orientalis | reverse complement strand
AAGTGTGTAATGAAGTATAATGGTTTATAAGTGTTTAATGATGCTTATTATAACATTTCCTAAAGTTTCATTCAAAAATTCCAAGGCTTATATAGTGTTTTCATACATTCGATAAGTGATAACGTATATTATAAGGGTGACGGTTCTCCCGACCATCATAGATGGTTGTTTCCTATATTTAATGATTCTTAAGTGTGAAGTAATGATTATTTAATCAATCTTAAAGTTTCAAATCAAAATTCCTTCATTTGATTAGTTTTTCCCTTGTTTTTCACCGTCTCTCGGTTTCGGACGTCGTCTCTCTGCAATAAATTGCGAGACATCTTCGTCTCTCAGGGCCGCAATACGAGTCGCGATAACGAGATTTTAAACCTTGTTTATATCTTTGTTTTTTTATCATAAGATGATTGAGACTCAATTTGACAAGAGAATCAAGATATTGGGTAGTGATAATGGGGGTGAATACCTTTCCCCTGCATTTAGTTCCTACTTAAATCAGCATGGTATTATTCATCAAACATGTCCTGGTACCCCAGAACAAAATGGGGTAGCCGAACACAAGAATATGCATCTTATGGAGATTGCTAGAGCCTTATGTTTGAGATGAATGTTCTAAAAACTTTTTGCTGATGCAGTTCAAACTGTAGCTTTTCTCATGAATCGGTTACCTACTTGTGTGTTGGATTACAAATCCCCTATTAAGGTGGTATCTCCTGCTTCCACAATGTCTCATATTCCCCCCCCCAAGGTCTTTGTAGCATTTGTTTTGTACATATAGACAAATCCTCCAGATCCAAACTTGATCCCAAAGCTTTAAATTGTATTTTTCTAAGCTATTCTCCCATTCAAAAAGAGTATAAGTGTTATCATCCATCCACTCGTCAACGATTTTTTTCCATAGATGTTACTTTTCATGAGCCTATCCCATTTTTCTCAACTGGGAAGTCTTCTCCTAAGGGGGAGTGTTGTGTTGATGATCGTGAGACTCCAACTCCTCTACCAATACCATCTTTCTTTTTTTATCAGAGCTCACAGACAAAAATTTTGATAGTCAGGGGGAACAAAGTGAAAAGGGGGAGTAAAGTGAAAAACATCTTCAAGTTTATAAGTGAAGGTCCAAAGAAGTTGTGATTGAAGACCCTCTTGTCTTGCACCATAATATCTTCTATGTACAAGGTAACTCTTCTAGCCTTTCCTCTCATCGTGTTGATGATACTGACCTTCCTATTGCCTTGAGAAAAGGTGATCATTCTTGTGTAAAATATCATATTGCTAATTATGTGTCTTATAGTGCCTTGTCTCCTACTCATTCTTTTGTAATTGCTTTGTCTTCTGTTGTTATTCCTCACAGTGTGTCTGAAGCACTCTCTCAACCCAAGTGGAAAGAGGTAATGGAGGAAGAGATAGAGGCCTTGGAGAAAAACAAAACTTAGGACATTGTGGATCTTCCAATTGACAAAGAAACAATTGGATGTAAATGGGTTTTCACTGTCAAGCTAAAACTAGATGGGTGTGTTGCTAAAGGCTACACCTAGACTTATAAAGTTGACTATTAGGTTACTAAGATGAGCAACATTCATGTCGTGCTCTCTTTGGCTGCAAATCAAGGCTGGTTGTTTTTACAATTTGATGTGAAAAATTCTTTTCTTCACTTATTGTCACTATTTGGATAGTCTAGGAAGAGCAGAACCAAATAATATTTCATGGAAAGAAAATAAATACCATTCAGTTGATTGAATCTATACATTTCCATATTACTTTTTAGGCATCTGAGGAAGTCTTATTCCAAAGTATCACAGTGGACAATCTTATCAGGAATCTTCCATCTACCCATCATTATTAAAACTGTCCCTTATAGGATGGTAGTATCTCATTTTTGGTCCCCCTTAGTGGGCTTGAATTTGAAATTAAACTTTGATGGATGTTCCATGGGAAATCATGGTCCTTTTGGATTTGATGGTCTAATTACGGATTCTTCTGGGGCTTGCATTGTAGCATTCTCTGGGCTGTTGAGAGTGGGAGATGCCTTTCTTGTAGAAACTATGGTTGTTTTGTTCGACATTCGGTTGATTCATGCAAGGAGTGATATCTGTCACATTATTGTATAAGGAGATTTGGCGATTGTGATTAGTTGGTTAAACGACACTAGAAAGGGCCCTTGGAGGATTGCACATCTTCTCAAAGAAGTGTATCTTTTCCTTAAACATCTCGTTCATATGGATTTCAAAAGAGGCCAATTCAGTGGTTGATGCTTTAGATAAAGGGCGAGTACATAGGGACTCTACTTTTATAGAAAATCTTATGGATGTAATTCTTGTTTAGTTTTATTTTGTTGAGGGGTACCCTTTGCGAAGGATCCCTCTTTTCTTTTCTTTTTTTCTCTCTTCTCTTGCCCTTGTCTTTTCCCTTTCTTGTATCTTTTTTCTCTTCTCATCTATAAAGCTTACCAAGTTAATCAATAAATATATATATATATATTTTTTTTTCTTCATGGTTATCTTGAAGAAGAGGTATACATGAAACTTCCACCTGGATTCCAGATTACATCAAGTAAAGGAAATGTTATCATTATCACTGGTAATGATGAGGTTAAAATGAAGAAATTGAAGTCTTACTTAGTGAAAGAGTTTAAGATTAAAGATCTAGCGTAGCTTAAGTATTTTTTTTACATTGAGGTCACCCGATCTAAAAATGGTATCTTCTTATCTGACCTAAAAATGGTATCTTCTTATCTTAATGAAAATACACTTTGATCTTCTTGGTGAAACTAGAATGTTGGGGTTTAAGCCATCTGCTATTCTTATCAACCCCAATAAAAAATTCAAGGAAGATGACGGTGACAAACTCATTTATGCAGAAAGATACAAAAGACTAGTGGCACAATTACTTTATCTTAATGTGCGCATAAATAGCCTTCGTTGTTAGTATTACTAGTCATTTATGCACACCCTTACCACTACTCATATGGATGTTGCATGTCGAATACTTCGGTATCTTAAGGATAGTCTAGGTCATGGCTTTTTGTTTACTAAACAACATGGATTACAGGTTGAGGCTTATACAGATGTTGACTGGGCAGGTTCAATCTCTGATTGGAGGTCTACTTCTGGATATTGCACTTTTGTGGGAAATAATTCGGTCACTTGGAGGAGCAAAAAATAAACAGTAGTTGTTTGCTCCAGTGCTGAGGCTGAATACAGCGCTATGGCACATGGTGTCTATGAGTTGTTATGGCTAAGGTTGCTTTTTTCTGAATTGGGTTTTCATGTTCCTCATCCAATGTACTTATTTTGTGATAATAAAGTTGCTATAAGCATCACTCACAATCCTATTCAGCACAACCAGACCAAACATATTGACGTTGATCTTCACTTTATCAAAGAAAAACTCATGTCCGGTCACATCTGCATTCTATTTATGAATATTGATGAACAACTTACAGATGTGTTCACTACGGGATTGAGCAGTTCACTATTTCACTCATGTGTTAGCAAACTCAGTATGTATTCCTTCTACATACCAGCTTGAGGGGAAGTGTAGAAGTTTATGAAGAAATAACGGGAGACGTGTATTTTTCTAGTTTTTTTAGTACTATGTATATGTATAAGGGTAATGTTGGTATTATACCACATACCCTAATATAAAAAGGAACTAATTCATACTTATGAGGTATTCCACACTCCTACGATTTAGTCTCCATACGGCTAAACTTCTTCTTTTTCTCCTTCCCTCTCTTTTCCTCTTCATCTTCTGTATTTCTCTCTAATAGATTTTATTGTAGATTTCAAGTGATGGAATAGATACCAGGCTTGCTAACACAGGAATGAAATACCGGATTGCTTAATCCTTTAGTGAACATAATGGCAAGTTGTTCTTCTATCTTCATAAACGGAATGCAAATCTAACCCGACATGAGTTTCTCTTTGATAAAGTGATGGTCAACTTCAATATGCTTGGTCCGGTCGTGTTGTAGAGGATCGCGAGATATGAACTATTTTATTGTCACAGAATAAGTGCATTAGATGAGGAACATGAAAACCCAATTTAAACAAGAACATTTTTAGCCACAACAACTCACAGACACCCTGTGTCATAGCTTTGTATTCATCTTCAACATTAGAGTGAGCAACTATAGTTTGCTTCTTGTTTCTCTAAGTAACCAAATTACTTCTTACAAAAGTGCAATATCCAGAAATAGACCTCCGGTTAGAGACTGATCTACCTAATCAATATCTATATAAGCCTCAACCTGTAATCCATGTTTCTTGGTAAACAACAAGCTGTGACCCGAACTGCCTTTAAGATACCCAAGTGTCTAATACACGACATCCATATGAGTAGTAGTGGGGGTGTGCATAAACTGACTAGTAACACTAACATTAAAGGCTAGTTATGCCTATATGGATACGTTAGAGAAAGATAAAGCAAGCGTCCCACTAGTCATTTATACTTTTCTGCATTAATGTGTTTATCACCATCATCTTCCTTGGATTTTTTATTAGGGTTCATAGGAGTGGTAGATGGCTTATATCCCAATATTTCGGTTTCACTAAAAGGTCTACATTGCATTTTCGTTGAGATATAAAGATACCCTTTTTAGATTAGGTAACTTCAATTCCAAGAAAATACTTAAGCTGCCCCAGATCTTTAATTTTAAACTTGTTTATTAAGTGAGACTTTAATTTCTTCATTTCAACCTCATCATTATCTATGACAACGATGTCATCCACATACACATTCAATGCTATAATTTTGTTGCCTCGTCTCTAAACGAATAAAGTATGATCAACCTGACATTAAGTATAACTATATGACATCATGGTTGCACAGAAACACTTAAACCATACTTTGGGAGACTATTTCAAGCCATAGAGGACTTTCTTTAACTTGCAAACTTTTCCTTTATCTAATGCAATCTGGAATCTAGGTTGAGCTTCATATGAAGAAAAACATTTTTCGTATCAAATTGTAATAACGACCAGCCTTGATTTGCAGCCAAAGAAAGCAGGACACGAATGGTGCTCATTTTATCAACTGGAGAAAATGTCTCGTGATAATCAACTCCGTAGGTCTAGGTATAGCCTTTGGCAACTAGCCAAGCTTTATATCTACCTACACTCCCATCTGGTTTCAGCTTAACATTGAAGACCTATTTACATCCAACTGGTTCTTTGTCTATTGGGAGGTCCACAATGTCTCAAGTTTTGTTTTTCTCTGAGGCTCACATCTCCTCCATTGATTCCTTCTAGTTGTATTGAGTTCAGACAAAGCTTTAGACACACTATGAGAAATAACAACAGAAAATACAACAATTACAAAAAAACAAATAAGGAGACAGGGCACTATAAGACATATAATTAGCAATAGGATATTTTACAGAAGAATGAGTACCTTTTCTTAAGGCAATAGGAAGGTCAGTGTCACCAACAAGATGAGAGGAATGACTAGTATACCTAGAGCAGAGGAGATATCATGGTACGGGACATGAGGGTCTTCAATCACATTTTCTTTGGGCCTTTGCTTATAAACTTAAAGGTGTTTTTTACTTTACTCCCTTAACTATCAATACCTGTTATTTGTGAGCCCTGATCAAAAAAGAAAGAGGGTGGTACTGCCGTACTAGTAGAGGGGTTGTCGTCAGTACGATACTCCGCCTTAAGAGTAAACTTCCCAGCAGATAAAAATGGGGTAGTCTCATGGGAAGTAACATTCATAGAAACAAATTGTTTATGAATAGATGGATGGTAATACTTGTACCATTTTTGAGTGGGAGAATAACCTAAAAAAATATACTTCAGGACTTTTGGATATGGAAGATTTATTTATATGCTCAAAACAAATACAGCTAAAGACCTTGGGGTGGGGGGGAAATAGGAAACAATGTGGAAGTAGGAGATTTCACTTCAATAGAATATTTGTAACCCAACACATGAGTAGGTAATTAATTTATGAGAAAAGCTGTGGTTTGAATTGCATCGGTCCAAAAAGTTTTGGGACATTTTTTTCAAACATAAGTGCTCTAAGAGTCTCCATGGGATGCTTATTCTTGTGTTCTGCTACCTCCTTTTGTTTTGAGGTATAAGGACATATTGATAAATGATACCATGCTGATTGGGGTATGAACCAAATGTGAAGAAAAGGTATTCACTCTCATTATCACTACGCAATATCTTTATTTTCTTGTCAAACTGGGCCTTAACTATCTCTTGATAAGAAACAAAGATAGAAACGACATCACCATTTGATTTGAGTAAATAGACCCATGTACAACAATAGCAGTCATCCATAAAGGTTATAAAATAATGATAGCCAAACAAAGAATCCCCACACATCTGAACACACAATTTCAAAAGAAATAATGATTTTATTCATACTTAAAAGGTAAGATTTTCTACAATGCTTACCATATTTACACGAATCACATCGAAAAACACTAGACTTTGAACATAAATTAGTAAATAATTGATGCAAAAGAGAAAAGTAGGGATGACCCAAATGTTGAAGTCACTGATAAAGTGAGACTGAGATTTCTCCTTTATTTGTGGAAGACTAATGCTAAACAGAATTAGTTGTATGGGGAGTACTATCTAGTATATATAAGCCATTTTCCTCGTGCCCTTCACCAATTATCTTCCTCGTCTCCAAATCTTGAAAAACACAAGGAGAGGGGAAAAAAGTCACACAAATATTTGTAGGCTTTAAGGGTGAATTTAGGAATATGAAGAACTGAAAAGTGGTAAGGTTGGTGTAATAGAGATGGAACCCTTACCAATAGTGGAAGAATAAGATCCATCAACAATTCAGACCTTATCCTTCCTAGAACAAACATAATATAATGAAGAAAAAAGAAAAGAAAAAGAACATACATATCATATGATTTGAAGCTCCCAAATCAATGATTCAGGATTGACTGGGAGTAATGACAAAGGCACTTAAAGCAGAGGTTGAAGTACCAGACTAGGTTAACGAAGAAGTGGATGCATATGCAAAATAGATGGCTCTAAACTAACCATGAAGCGATGAATTGTTTCTATCTAATCACATGAGAAACTGATGTCATCTAAAGATGTCATGGTTGAAGGTGTGGGGTAGGGACTGGTTCTGTGGAGGAAGTAACAGAATGGGCACTGAATCAAGTCTGTGAGCAAGAGCCACATCTACGGCCTGTAAAAGAACCACACTGGGAATGACCTTAAAACTCCTGCTCTGAACGACCATGGAGATCTCAGTAAGTCTCCTACTCCACCATCACGAACACGATAAAACCATGTCCCCCACGTTGAGAAGATACCAAGGTTGAATGATCAATGACTAGTTGTTGTGGTTGAATCATGAGCTATCGACGATCGTCTTCCTGGGCTAGGCATGAAAACACTTCATCCAAGGGGAGGGGAGTGGATCTTTTCCAAGGATTAGTACATGAATATATTCATATTTGGCTTTAGACCAGTCAGTAACTCAAGGATGTAGGTCTCCTCTACTTCCTAATTGTATAATGCTACATCTTCGGCACATTGAGCTTTAAAACTTTTGCAGAAATCGATCTCTTCCTATAAGCTGTGAAGGGTGGAGTAATAGGAAGTTAAAGATTGATCTCCTTGTCTCAATCGGGACACTTTCTGATGGACATCATATAGATAAGCCTTGTTCCCTCTCTTGGAATAGGTCTTTGTTTCTGAATCCCTAATAACCTTACTGTAGATAAGAATAAATAATTGTTTGTAACATTAGACTAAATAGAATGCAAAAAGCCAAGACATAAACATGGAATTCTCAGCTTCCCACTTCGCATAGGCTCGATCTTTTGTATTCAGCATCTTTGCATCACTAGTCAAGTACCCTGATTTTCCTTTCCTTGTTATAAAAAGCTTGGCTTATTGTGACCACTCGAGAAAATTGGTTCCATCTAGACGAACGGTAATGATGAGAGTGTTGGGGGACTCATTCACAACTCCCCCAAGAGCACCCATATCGGTATTTCTAGATGTGCCTGACTTTAAGCCTTCTTCTGATATTATTGGATATAAAGTAATAAAGAATTACTATAAAAAAACAGTGTTGAAACAGGTTTCCATAGACCACGACCACAACCAGGTCACATGGCTAATTACTACACAACCACAAATACTGTAGGACTCTCACGGTCCACAACACATAGAGACTCCTTCCAGTGCACATGAGCCACATTCAACAGCATCTGATTATATCAGACTAACCCCACACTGCATAGTACCCAGAACAACACCTAGAAATCACCAGAAACAGGGCTCATGATAGATCCTGACCTTCGATGATGCTACATCCTTTTCATTCACTCTTGTGATGCATATTCATGAGCAAATAAGTAGTATCCCTTTGCAGAGACCAAAGGCTAGAGTCATCACATGAACACTACAAAAAATGAAAAATCGACTTAAGAGGATCACGTTCTAACACCAAGCATTAGCTTTGTCACATGAAAACACCACAGACTTCACAATTCTTCACCAAATTCACTGAACTTGATTTAGTCTACTCTGTTGGTTGGGGCAATAGATTCCTTACCGTTCAATCCTAGAAAAAAAAAAATCGAATCGATAGGATCATCGTATATACCCAAAATTGGATTTTCCGGAATTTTAGAAAAAAAATCTTAAAAATACCTGTCATCATCAAATGCACAAACAAGCCACATGTAAATTCATGACAAATCATTGGCTTTCATAAACAATCATCGACCCTATCGCCGGTGTTGACGTCAGCATTGGTATTATATGGCAGCGATGAGTTCCAACAATCGGATATGTGTTTGAACCCGCTCTGATACCAAGATGAAGATGAAGTATAGGATCTGAATAGAAGAGAGGAAGAAGAAAGAGAAACAAAGGAGAAGAATAAGAAGGAGAAAAAGAAGAAGACGATTGACCAGGAATTGTATGTGTGTATATTGTTATTTATATTAGGATATGGTGTATGGTGTGTAATACCACCTATAACCCTGTATGGGTACGTGATACCAATCAAAGAACAATAAATTGCATACTGCCCCAATATATACGTATTCTACATTAATTCTTTTATGCTCTCTTTAACACTAGGTCCTAGAGGAAAGGAAAAAGTCCATGCCACACCCCAAGACTTCTGTCAATCTTATTTGGGGCTTCACCCATTCCAAACATCTTGGATTTTTGTAGGTTGATTTTAAGCCATGAAACAAAGCAAGATGCAATGCAAGTATTTGAGCCCAAAGGATTAGGTACGAACAATCCATGAACAGACAAGGTATGAATGGAGTCAGGGGCTGACACATCAGTGCCAAAAAGTGATAAGCACCCCCCAAAAAAATGTAAGTCACTTTTTTGGCGTTTTTGGCATCTCCAAATTGTAGCAAGGAAAAGGAGAGAGAGGGTCACCTTGCCGAATTTCTTTGTTACTCCTTAAAAAGCCAATGGGAGAGCCATTAACGAAAACAGAGAAAACAGCTGGTGATATCCAGTTTCTCAGTTTTGAACCAAAACACATTCTAAAAGAAGATAATCCAACAACCTCCAGTTTTGTGATCATTTTTCTTTTCCATATTTATCTTGCAAGTGATTCTAGTAATGCCCACCTTTAGTCTCAAGTCCACGCATTCATTGCATGCCATCCAAGATCTATCATCCCTCCACAAAAGCACACCGGGATGAAGAAATCAACTTTTGGAGGATCTTGAATTTTTAAGCCAAAACCTTTGCAAAGATCTTGTAAAAGCTACCAATCAGACTGATATGACGAAAATATTTAAGCTCTTTCACTCTGTCCCTCTTAGAATAATAGGAAGAAAAATAGAGCTGGAGCATCTTGCCTGAAAGTCCCTACCATGAAAATCGTCCAAAGCCATCATTGCATCCTATACTATAATATGCCAACACTTATTAAAGCAATGGGAAAGTCATCTAGCCCATCTAGCCCTGGAGCCATATCCTATAGATCTGAAGGCACTGCCAGGACTTCATCCACTGTGGAATGCTTCTCCAAACAACTTTGATCATCAACACACAGACTCAAACTCCAAGCTCTTTAGAAAAGGGCACTGCCAGGACTTCATCCACTGTGGAACGCTTCTCCAAACAACTTTGATCATCAACACGCAGACTCAAACTCCAAGCTATTTAGAAAAGGACAGAAATCTGCATCCTCTGTGTGTGACTTTAAGAAAAAAATCCACAACATGATCCTTAATTCCTGGCCCACCCTGAATTAACACCTGGTCATTCTTCGAACACAGAATAGAGTTCACCCTTCTTCTTGCACTAGCCATCTTGTGTTTCCATCTCCATTTTTTAAGCCAACATGTTTTTGACTTCTTCCAGCAAAGCTCTTCCACTTTAATCATCTTTATATATTCTTCTTTGGCACCAGACAAGACAAATTTTCTTCCTGGGAGAGGGGGCGGGGGGTATTCTTCTTTAGTGTCAAGGTCTTTTAGTTGTTGAAGGGGCACCGACTTTCAGAGCTCACCATACCAAAAATTTGTTTGTTCCAATTTGCGAGGGCCCTATATAAAGCTTTTAGTGTCTGGCTGAAAACATAATAAGTGGCTCCTTTGAAACTGAAAGAGGATCACCATCCACCATTGAGCTCTATTAGGTTAGTTTGAAACAGAAGGGAATATGCCCCCTACTAGGACTGCGGCATTTGAGCAAGATCGAGGTGTGATCAAAAGCTAGCTTTGGCAAAGCAAGCCGATGCTCTTGGTTGTACTTCTCTTCCCAGTTGTCTCAGATGAGGAAACGATCTAGTCTGCTTTCCACTGCAAGGTTTTGACTTTTGGATTAAGTGACGACACTGCCCCAAAGGGGTGTGAAAGCTACAAAGTCTGAAAAAGTTATCATGTGAGAGTTGATCCTACAAATGCCTACTTCTGTCGAGAGAAAATAATAATGTTGAAATCATTGCCGATTCACCGTGGCAAGGACCATAGATTGAAAAGCTGCTCCAACTCCTTCCACATTTCATTCCTCAAATGGGGTCAAAAGGTCCATAGACCCTTATGAAGTCTACTCAAAGAGTCTGCCCCTTTCCTTGCTTTTGACCAGTACTGAATAGTTTCCCACTCTATTATCAGAGACTTCCACCCCATTTGAATTCCATGCTACCAGAATTCCCCACAGCCTTCCTATGACTGAGCAGTGAGCAGGATCAAAAGAATAATGGCCCCAGAAATGTCTCTTGCCTTAGATGCTCCCCTAATGACAAGTTTGGTTTCTTAAAGAGAGAGTAGCAAATATTTTTCACCCTAGCTCTCCTCACAGAATACCCTAGACCCTGACATTCCATATTAAGGCATTCATCATCATTAAACAACTTATTACGAAGTCTTCTCCTGCCCACTTCCAAGGTCTAGATCCTTCCCGCTACCTTAATAATTAATTAATCAACCATCTTAGTTTCATAAGCTCCCTCCTTCTGCTCGACCTACTTCTGGGGATCTTTCTTTTGGGTGTACTCTGTTTGGTCTTCTGCATGCTTTTCTCAACTGCAGAAAAAAGGGTCGTAGCTTTTTCCTTGAAACCCTTAAAAAAACAGGCCTAGAAACTGGCTAACTTCCAAGATTTTATTAAGAACCCAATCTGGTCATCATGTTCACAGTATCTGAAATTTCCCAATCAAAAACATATCTTCTTAATAGGGGCTGTCAAGATGTTCTCCCTTGGATCGTCACCCTATAATCTGCCACTTTTTCCTTTGGGTCTGCTGCCATTGCTTAAATATTTGGATATAGCATCTTTAATGGCTCTTTCCCACAACATTTATCCTACCATTTCCCAGATTGAAATCTAGACCTTCAAAGTTCTCCCACATTCTCATGATCCCCCTCCATGGGTTCCTTCCAAACGAACCTGTAATATGGGAACCCAACCATCCTAAATCCGAACTTGGCTCCCACCACCTTTCTCATGAACTCTTCTACTCCCCAAACCTCTACTATCACTTATGCAACAAAACTTTGTTCATCTCCTCCACCTTCCTAATTTCCAACCCCCTTTCATGTTTTTGGAGCACACTACTCTCTCCCAGGCTACTTAGTACTGCTCCGCTGAACCTTCTCATCCTTACTAAAGGAACTCTCTTTGCAGTTTCTCTATTTCTTGAGCCACATGCCACGGCACTATAAGCAAAGATATAAAACTTGAAGACCCGCAAGCCCAGTAATGGAGGAAATAGCGAAGGAAAAACAGAGAAGAAGGGAGAGAGAAAGGAGAAGTTAAGACAAATTGGGGTTAATCGTATGAGAGCAATTGTCTCTCCATACGCAAGGTATTTTTCATAAGAGATTATACACCAATATAATGATCTACATACGTATTATAGTATGACATAAACACCCTCAAGGCTACACACGCTTACACTCCCCCTCAAGCTGGAGAATAGATACTGAGCATTCCCAGCTTACTCACTAGAAACATGAACTGCGGTCTACTCAGGCTCTTAGTAAAGATGTTGGCAAGCTGGTCATGGGTTTGTATAAAGGGAGTACAAATATTGCCCTTTTTGAGATGGTCCTTGATAAAGTGACGATTAACCTCTACATGCTTAGTTCGATCATGTTGCACAAGGGGGTCATGTGCAATACTGATAGCGGCTTTGTTATCGCAATAGAGACTCACAGGTGCCTGGATGTGAAATCTTACTTTGGACAGCCACATTTTCAACCACAATAATTCGCAAACTCCATGAGCCATAAACCTGAACTCTGTTTCAACACTTGATCTGGCTACCACAAACTGCTTCTTGTTTCTCTAAGTAACTAAGTTCCCTCCAACGAGAGAGCAATATCCAGATGTAAATCTACAGTTAGTGAGTGAACTAGCCCAATCATCATCAGTGTAAATCTCAACACGATGATGACTATGTTTCTTGTACAAGAGACCTATTCCTGGACAACCCTTTTAAGTATCTAAGGATCCGGTAGGTAGCCTCCATGTGATCTTGAGTTAGTGCATGCATGAATTGGCTAATAACATTCTCAGCATATGTGATGTCTGGACGAGTAAGGGATAAGTAAATAAGGCGCCCCAATAGTCTTTGAAATCTCCCAGCATCAATGAGCTTCTCACTATCTTCTTGTAATCGACGATTCACCTCAATTTGTGTAACACAAGGTTTGCATCCTTCCTTGCATAGATTTGGCAACTTCGATACCAAGGAAGTATTGGAAAGATCCAAGGTCCTTAATCTCAAACTCTTTAGCTAACCCACCCTTTAATCATGTTATTTCAGCAACATCATTTCCTATAACAATAATGTCATCAGCATACACTATTAAAGCTAACACTTGAGAACCCTGTCTCTTGACAAACAAAGTGTGATCGGCCGGAGCTTGCTTATATCCAGATTTCAACATGGCTGATCTAAATCTCTCAAACCACGCATGTGGAGATTGCTTCAGACCATACAAAGTCTTCTTTAGCTTCCAGACCTTCCGCTCAGCATACATCATACGAAAACCTAGTGGAGTGGTCATGTATACTTCTTCCTCTAGGTCTCTATGTAGGAAAGCATTTTTCACATCAAATTAAAAGAGTGGCCAGTTTTGACTTGCGGCTAGAGAGATGAGCACCCTTACTGAATTCATTTTGGCTACCAAGGCAAATGTCTCCTGATAGTCTATGCCAAATGTCTAAGTGTACCCTTTTGCAACAAGGCGTGCTTTATACCTCTCCACCGACCCATTTGACTTGCATTTAACTGTGAATACCCACTTACACCCCACCAGTTTCTTGCCTTTGGGAAGAGGAACTAACTCCCATGTATTATTTTTTTTCTAATGCCATCATTTCCTTAACCATTGCATCCTTATATTTTTGTTGTGTTAACGCTTTAGGTATACTACGAGGAATAGAAACAGAAGACATGGCCATAGAGAAACTACGAAACGAGGGTGATAAGGAATCATAGGACACAAAATTTGACATAAGATGTTGAGTACAAGTTCTAACACCCTCTCTTAGCTATAGGTAGATCCAAATCATCATGAAGTGGAGGAAGGGAAGGAATGTTACCTGTCTCAAGAACTGGTTTAGAAGTCAATTCTTGGAGTGGGTCATGAGAGTTTAGGTCTTCCTATGCCTCTTCCATGTGTGCTCTTTGTTTATGTTTTCTGGTATATACTTACAACTCCCCCTTGCCACCAGCACTACTATCTTTTCCATCAAAGTGATACAACGGAACGGGAACAGGAAGAGGAATAGGGACTGAAGTAGAGCTAAAAAACTCTTCACTTGCAAACTACTCCCTTGAAGAGATGTCCCACGAGTAGAAAAGAACGGAATGGACTCAAAGAAGGTTACATCGCAAGATACAAAGTAACAACGGGTAGGAGGATGGAAAAGTGCCTTTGGATCTAACTTGGTGCGATCAAATTTAGGTACATGGACATAACAAATACATCCAAAAGGTTTTTGGTAGTAAAGAGAATATGGGGGAGTTAGGAAACAAGATCTCAATAGGGGTCTTTTGAGAAAGAACACGTGAGGGGCATCTAAATAATGAGGTATGCTGTCGTTTGGATGGCCTTAAACCAAAACATCCTAGACACATCCATGGTAAACATAATTGCACAGGCAATCTCCAATAAATGTTTATTTTTTCGTTTAGCTACCCCATTTTGCTCATGAGTATCCGGACAAGTAGTCTGGTGAATGATGCAAGAGGTATCAAGAAAATAGGAGAACTCTCGAGAAAGGTGTTCACCACCATTATCGGACTACGGGATTTGAAGTTTAGTGTTAAACTGTGTAAAAATCATACTATAGAAGGATTTGAAGGCTGTAAACACATCACTTTTGTTCTTTAACATGTAAACCCAAGTTGTCCGAGAACAATCATCCACAAATTTTACAATGTATCTAAACCCAGACAAAGAATTTATAAGGGATGGTCCCCACACATCAGAATGCACAAGAGAAAGGAACATCACTTTTATCATTATTACTAAGAGGATAAATAGCCCTACAATGTTTATCCAAATAGCATGGTTCACAAAAGAAATTAGACATAGAACAAGAAAACTGAGGAAACATTTTCTTCAACACAGAGAAAGACAAATGACTCAAATTGCGATGCCAAGTGACTAACTCATCTAATCTGAAAGTAGAAATATCCCTCTTTTTTTTTGGTGTAGCTACTGGTAAACTAGAATACTGAAGGTACAGACCATCATTCTCATGCCCTAAACCAATTGTTTGCTTCGTCACCATGTCCTAAAACACACAATAAGATGGAAAAAAGGTATCACAACAGTTAAGCTCTTTTGTCATATGGTTAATGGACAACAAATTAAGAGTGAACTTAAGAACATGTAACACAAATGACAGACATAGATCAGGGGTAATAGAAATATCGTTTAGTCTTGCTATCGACAAAAGGGAACCGTCTGCAATTCGGACATTGTCCTTGCCTGAAGAAACCTTATACGAAGATTAGAGACAGATGCAGACAAGGCAGATACAGATGTACCTGAATACACAAAAGATGATGAAGGAACATTAAAAAGATGGTCTAGTTGAGAAACGAAGCGTCGAAATGCCTCAATCTCGTCTTTAGACAAACCCCCATTTGAAGAACTAGAAGGCAGGGAAGCTGGCGGTGGGAGAATCGTTGTCTCTGGTGGCATAGTAGTCATTGAATGAGCATTAAAGCGGCTAGTACTAAAC
>JAOXJP010060776.1:0-15677 GCA_025762735.1 Platanus orientalis | reverse complement strand
CCCCCCCCCCCCCCCCCCCCCCCCCCCCCCCCCCCCCCCCCCCCCACAAAATTTTGAATAGAAAAATAGGAGGGTGGTGAGGAATTTTGAGGGTGCTAATAGCCTCTCCCCACTCAAAATCCCTTTATAAGAGAAGCGTATGTTTTGGGGGATATAATTTAAAAAGTTTGGGTAATTGAGTAAAAAGCTTGGGTAATTGAGGTAATTCGATGAAAATGAAAACATTTTAAATGAACTTCGCTTTTTGTTCCGCTCCGAAATCTTCCGAATGCTCTTGTTTTTACAGAGCTAGAAATGGCGAATCGAGATGATTACAAATTTCTAAAGATAAGAGATGCAATTGCTTCTGTCAATCAGAGAGTGAATCTGATAGGTGTGGTGGTGGAGTTTAGTATTCCAAAGCAGAGCAAGGGTACCGGTAATTTTATTTACTTTTTTATTTTTGCTTCAATTTCTTGGATTTTAAGTGCATGTTTTTGTTGTTGTTGTTGTTTAATCTTCTAATTTTCAGTGCTTAGTTCATTCCTAAGCTGAATGTTAGAAAAATAAAAATATATTTAGTTCTGTTCTAATCTGTATCTTGGCTGTTAGAAGATTAGCTCTTTTGCTTCCGTTAAAATTAGAAATTTCGCTTAATGGAAGTGTTTCCCTTGAGTTTGTTACTGTATAAAAGCATATGATATTTTCTAGGGTTTAAATGTCTTCTCTAAGATATCGTTCAATAAAATGTCACATTATTTGAGCTAGCAAGTACTAAGACATCTGATTTCTACTTTCATTAAATAGGCTGGGATGCATTGATTTTATCAACAATGGTGATGAGTAGTGTCTACAATCTCTATGAGATGCCATTGGTGTCTGCTGATGATTACTGGAGTTATTGGACTGCTGGCACTGGCAGCCACACTGGCTCTGGTTTTTGTCACAATATTGTTATAGTGTAAATGAAGTTGATTTGAGTTCTCTAGTGATCTCTAAAACATATGGGTTTATGTGTACAGGACTATTGATCTGTTTCCTTTTCAACGTCAGGTAGGTGCTTATCTAATCCTGTACTTCTTCAAGGAAAAAGACGAATTGCTAGGTCTCTTTGATTTGAGATGGATAGATTATTCTAACACTGTTGATACTTTTTATTTTGTAAATGAGCCTTCTTAAACACACCATAGGATGTTACCATTATTTGGCGTAAGTGATATATTATCTTGTGCATGTTCTCTAGTATTTTTCAATATAGCTCCAAATTGTATAAAGCCAGCTAGCCAGGACTCACCTAGCTCTATCAAAGTCAAGCTTTGCATCCCCACTGTCCATTTCATTGTTGTTTTAGGAGCCTATAAATATGGAGGCAAACCAGCTCCTTATTCATGAGACAATCTAAAAAATCCGAGAATTCCTTTCATTCCAAATACCCTAACAAATAGCTCCAGGCAAAAAGAGCCAAATACTATTTAGAATGCCTACTAGCCCCCTGATACATCAACTAGTAATGAGATCAATGAGCCGAAGCGGAGAGACTTAGGAAGCCTTGAAGAGGGAGAGGAAAAAACCCCACACTTCTCCGACCAAGCTTCAATGGATGAGGATATGATCAATTGATTCCTCCTCCACTATATAGATTGCACCTATTCACCAAGTTTCACCCTCTGCTTTCAAGATGATTCAAAGTGAGAATCTTATCAAGAAAGGAATTTCAGATAAAGAATGAGATTTTAGAGGGAAAACCCAAACTCCAAATGCTCATAGAAGGCATTGACATCAACGCCTGAGACCTCCCCTCCAAACTCCTATAAAAGGATTTGGTATAAAACAACCATATTTTTTTTCTTAACCCACACCTAGTAATCACTCAAACCCTCCCTGGCTCACAATCTTCCAAAAATCCTAGAAGACTAGTAAACTCCCCCATCTCCCAATCATTTAGATTCCTACGCAACCTAATCTCCCAGCCCCCCTCCCTCTTAGCAGAATGATCAAAATTCTCCTCAATGGACCTTGTTACAAGCCAACAAATACACACTCTTATACTCCTCCCTCAAAGGATGATCCCCAATCCAGAGATCCTCCCAAAATCTAATCTTCGAACCAAAGCTAGGCTTAAACCTAATGTAATTTCAAAAGGCCTCTCGACCTTTAAGAATTACCTTCCACAACCTAACACCTGTAACTCCTGCGGGGCACCTTCGATATCCAAACTGATTGAGAACCATATCTTGCATTAATCACCCACCTCCACAAACTGTTCTTTTCCATCCCAAATCTCCAAATCTACTTACCCAATAACGCCCGATTATGATTCTTGATCCTCCTAATACCCATCCTCCCCTCCTGAAAAGGCATATGGACCTTAATCCAATCAACCAAGTGATAATGATGATGCTTCGATGAATCATTCTAAAGGAAGATCCTGATTTTAAGCACAATCCTATTAGCCACAAAAGCTAAGAGCGAAACAGTGATGAAATAATTAGGGATGGAGAACAAGGAACTCTTAACCAAGTTAGATGACCACCTTTTGAAAGGAGAGCATATTCCAAAGAATCTAGCCTCCTATCAATCTTCTCCACCATCGGATCCTAAATCCTTTTGGATTTAAATTTAGCTCTAAGCGGTAAACCCAAATAGGAAGACGACAATGTTCTGATTTTTAACCCAAATTCTAGGCAAGGTTCTCAAAATCCCTCACCTCCCCAACTTGAAAAATTTCACTTTCAGGCATGTTAATTCTCATCCTTGACACTGCCTCTAAACCTCTTAGAATGCAACATAAATAACCCACCTTCCTAATATCTTCTTCACAAAAATCATTATGTTGTCCTCAAATTGCAAGTGAGAGATGAACACCTTACTATTCCCCACCTTAAAACCCAAGATGTACCCCCTTAACCTTTTTTTAATTATCTTGCTTAGAATCTGAAACACCATAATAAACAGGAAATGTGAGAGAGGATCCCCTTGCCTCAGATCCCGAGACCCCTTAATGAAACCTACAAGAGAACCGTTAACCATGATTGAGAATGACACTAATCTAATGTTAGAACTCATCCAATTTCTTCATTTTCCTTTAAATCAAAGGATTCTAAAATATAGTCCAAAAAGTCCCAATTAACATGGTCATAGGCCTTTTCAATATCAAGTTTGCATAAGATTCCATTATCCCAGACCTCATATCTCTCATTAATACATTCATTCTCCACTAGCACCCCATCCAAGATTTGCCTACCAACAATGAAGACACTTTGGGGATGAGAGATAATACCCCTAATCACCTTCTTAAGTCTCATGGTTAAAGTCTTTAAAATGATTTTATACACACTATTTAGAAGTTTTATTGGCTAGAAATCCTTCAACTACGTAGCATTATGATTCTTGGGAATAAGCATAATAAAGGTATTGTTAAGGTAACCATTAAATTCATCTGATAGAAAAAACTTCTTAAAAACCTTCGAAAGATCATTCTTGATAATGCATAACACTTTTGGAAAAAAGAAATAGTGAAACCATCTTGATGAGGACATCGGGTCCAGGAGAGAGTTCTAGGTCTACTAGAGGCGATGCAGGAGGGATATGACCATTCTATGGTTCCATTAGGGTCATTCTTTTATTTTACATGTTCTTTTTTATTTTATATTACATGTAATGAGGGTATTTTAGTCCATAGGTATTATGTAGGGGTATTTTTGTTATTTTCACAGTTTAGGGTTATTTTAGTCATGGGAATAGTAAAGAGGGGCTAGTTTTGTCTGACTTCTATTTTGTAACAAAGCCCTGGCCGTGGGACTCTATTTATAGAGCCCACGACCAGCCAAAGGATTTTATGCAATAATATTTTTTTAAAAAAAAGGCTTTCATGTTTTGGCTTCTTCTTCCTTTTGTTTGCTTGTAGGTGAAGAAACCTAAAACCTTGGAATGAATATAGGTCTGCACCTAGTTTAACGCTGGTGGTGGAGGCCACTCCCTTCCCTTGGGTTAAAGGTCTTATTCTTTTATATATATATATTCTAGATTTTAAGTTTGCTGAAAATTGAAGTTATTGTAGAAGAGTGACTACCATCACCTAAAATCAGAAGATCTGGTCGATTCAACACTCCTAGAACATTCCTAATGCTTGAACAACTATGTTTGTGGAGGTTGTTATATCAGAAATTCTGTTGTGAAGAGTTCTAACTCAGGCTACCAGGTGCCAGGCATGAAACAGGTTTTGTAGAGATTTTGGAAGATTGACTACCAACTCCTAATTACAACAGATTTTGACTATTGGATTTCTCTAGGGTCGTCTAGACACCTAGACGATCCTGCCAGAAGCAAATGATAGAGTTCTACTTCAACCACAAATCAGTTCTAATTGGATTGTCTCTTCCTAGGCGTGAAATCAAGTGGAAAAGTACTTTCACGAGAATGCATCCCAATCTCTAATGGAAATAGATTTTCAATGAAGATCTTTTCCAGGGTATTTTAACACCTTGTACAATCCATCAGGTAGCATCCAATAGTTGAAAATTTGAAATAATATAGCCGTTGGAACCATTCCCAGGTGTGAACATTGCCTAAAAAGTCCCTGAACGAGATTTGATAAAAATTCCAAACCATTAGGACTTTGACCAGTTGGTTTTTTCCAGGGTTTTCCTAACCCTTGGATGACCTTAGCTGGTAGGTCCCATTTCAGAAAAAAATAAAAGAAATTGAAAAAAGGGGCCGGCAGCACTTGCCGGAGAAGAAAGAAAATTTTGAAAATTTGGGAAAATCTCTAAATTGGATTTCTGAACCTGGTTATTGATTGCAAACATATCTAACATCTTTAAGGAAACATTTGATATCAGATTCAAGTATTCATTATCTTATTTGGCTCTTTTTCAAATTTCTGATAGTAGGCACTTTTGGCATGTTGTGGCATATGACTTGGACTTGAGTTTATTATCTCCTGGCCTAAACAAAACCCTAATACATTATCCTAGTTGTTTAAATATATTATTAAACCCATTTCTAGACCTCTCAGATCATTCATGGAATTATTTGGCCTATTTCTTTGATTTTTGGTTTTAATTTAGGCACTTTTCTTGTTTGATTTGCACTAGCTTCATTACTAATTTTTTTTTTTTTGGTATCTTATTGATAATCTAAACATTTTAATTACGTCTTTACTTATTTATTAATTTTTGTAAGCTTTTATTCCTTTATTGCATATGAACCTAATTTGAGGAATTGCCTGAATTAGTATGTGAACTTGCGAGTAGGAATCTTGTTTATTTAATTTTTATTACTTTAGCAATTTTATTCCTATCTCTTGAGTACACACTCACTATCATACATGCATGCTGCATCACATTTAACCCAGACGCTTTATCCTCTTTCATTTCCTTAATCACCTAAAATTTTTTTGACTTCACAAAAGGCCTTTTCAACCACCAATATCGATGAAAAGGATATGCTCAAATTCCATACCATCCAGACGAGGCTGAGTAGAGTGATCTTTCTTATATAACAATTTTCCTCCTGACCATTACTTGGTTTTGCACCCAATCCCCATTAATTTGGAGCCCTCAAATACAATTATTCCCTTTACGAGCTGATGCAACTTTATGTAAAACTTTAGTGTTGCGATCACCCTCCTTCAACCATCTAAGGCGGGACCTCTGCTTCCAAAAAATTTCCTCCTTACATATGAAACTTTGATACTCTTTCATGAAGGTCTCTTTAGACACACACTCCTCCCTAGAGAAAGTATGATCTTCCTCAATCTCATCAAGGTTCTTGATGATATACAAACATTCCTCAACTTTGAGCTCCCCCTCATTCTCATTATTCCACGCTTTAAGCCTAAGCTTAAGCGCAAAGCTTCTTTTATGCGGCCTAGGATAAGCCACGCTATTGCATTCTTACTCTACAACTCCAAGGAAATCATCTGATTTAAACTAAACCTCTTCAATTTTGAACGGAATAGGGCCCCAATAGATGCAGACATTAGAGCAAGGTGGGGCTTTCATTTGGCCTTGGTGGGGTCCACGCATGGAGCGATTTATGGAAGATGTAATGTTATGTGGTTTAGTAAAGGTCTTATAGGGGGATAATATTTATTTTATGTGTCCATGTAATAAGGCCAATAATGCCAAGATTTTGGTTGTTTTTTTTAGGGTAATCTCGTTTTTTTATGTTTACCCCACTTTTTCAAAGGTCAAAACTTGTTATTTTGGCTTGATTTTGATATAATTAGATAGATTATTTAGTTACATTTCTAACGAGACTAAAATTGCGTAAATCCGATGTGATTTGGGAAAGTTATAACCAATTTACTACGGGGTGTCAAGTAAAAACGGGAATAGTGTTTTTTCTTATAAAGTTTTAAGGTTTAGTTGTTCTGACTCTTGGCTAGTGTGTTCTTCCTTTGTGAAGTCTAAAAATCAGGAATGGTTTTTTCCCAAAGGTGGATTCCTTGGGTTTATGCAAGCGTGGTGGGGGCAAAGATCTCCTGTTTTGGGTTTGAAAAAGCTTTAAATTAGGTTTTTATCTTTTCTTTTTCTTGTTTCGCTACATCACTTTGAATTTTATTGATATTCTTGGTCATCATTATACATCATCTTTTGTATCATATCTATTGTCCTGCATCACCAATCCTCCCTTAAGGGGTCCAAAAGAATAGACACATGATCAGAGGTAAGTCTAGGAAGAGCATACTGAAAATGATCCAGAAAAACATGTCATCCCACTCATTATAGGACAAAAATTTGTCTACTTTATTAAGAGATGGATCATCTTGAAATTTGACCAAGTAAAATTAGCCTCTTTAAGATGCCCATCAATAATGTCCTATCTATCAATGACAATGCCAAATTATGTCATTTTAATATCCAAACCAGGGTCCTCGTTTTGCTCAAATGAGAAATGAATGAGATTAAAGCCCCCCTCAGGTACCAAGGCAAGTTTTTTCTTGTCTTGATATCATCCAACTCCCCCCAAAAGTCATCCACCTCCCTAACCTATTGGAACCATAAGCACCAACAAAAACCCACTCCCCTTCTAGCGATTTACAATGCATTGAAGGTGGTAAGGAAAAGAAAGATCATTTGGTGAAATGGGAAGATGTGGGTAGACCAAAGGAGCACAGTGGGCTTGGAATTGGTCACATGTAGGAGAGAAACTTTGCGTTGCTTGGGAAGTGGCTTTGGAGATTTTCTAATGAGAATGACTGTCTTTGGCAATCCATTATTCGAAATAAATATGGGATGGATTCCAATGGGTGGGATTGTTCCCATCGTATCTCTTCTTTTATGTCCTTACTTTGGAGACAAATCATCATACTTTATCCTCTGTTCCTTCCCCATGTCTAGTTTGTGGTGGGTAATGGCCTGCTAATTAGATTTTGGATTGATACTTGGTGGGGTGACCAATTTTTAGTGGTGGCCTAGCCAAGATTTTTTAGACTGTCTAATTAGAAAGAGGCAGTCATTGCTAATGTCTTTTCTTCATCGTTGAGTGGTCATTCTTGGAATCTAACTTTTATAAGGGATTTATTTGATTGGAAAATTGATATACTTGCCCCTTTGGTGTCTAACTTGGAAAAGGTGTTCATTTCAAATTCCATTCCTGACAAGAGGGTTTGGACCTTTAAGTCTTTTGGATCTTTTTCTTGTAAATCTTTTTTTAATGCTTTGAACCCTCCCTATAACTTTGATTTAAATTTTTTAGCTAAGAGGATTTGGAAACCTAATGCTCCCCCGAAGGTTAAAGCTTTCATGTGGTCTAACGTGCTTAATCATATTAATACTTTGGATGTTCTCCAAATAAGAAGACCTTACATGCTCTTTCTCCTCATTGGTGCCTATTATGTAAAAAAGAGGGGGAATCTGCTAAGCATATCTTCATCCATGATAGCTTTGCTTGGTATATTTGGAACTATTTCTCATCTAAGCTGGGACGATCCCAGGTCTGCTTGGAGGACATTAAAGACTTCATTTGCTAGTGGCAAGGGGGTGACCAAGGAAATTGTTCTAGATTGTTTCTGAATAGTCTTTTGCATGGTGCGTTTTGGGGAATTTGGAAGGAAAGAAACATAAGAGTCTTTGAAGATAAGGTTAGCTCTAAGGAGGAATTGATCGATTCTATTGTCAGAGATGTGGGAAATTGGCTTTCTGTGACTAAAGAATTTCAGGATATTCCTCATTCTTTATTCCTTTGTGATTGGATCTCCTCCATTAGATGGGCCCATCCGAAACGGAGGAATAAGAAGTTATCTTGGATCCCTCCTAAGATAGGGTCATTTAAACTAAATTTCGATGGTGCATTTAAAGGAAATCCGGGCCAAGCTGGCTATGGATGTGTATTCGGGATCATGTTCATAATGTTATTTGGGCCCTTTGTGGGCCTTTGGGGATTTGTGATGCTACAGCCGAAGCCTATAGCTTTTGATGGGGTTAAGAGAGTTGAACCGTTTAGGCTTAAAATATTGTGAAGTGGAGGGGGATTCGGCTATGGTTGTTAGTTGGGGTAAGGGGAAGAGTGTGGGTTCTTGGTGTTTGGCTTCTACTATTTATGAGATTAGGGAGCTTATATCCCTGCTAGTTGTTTCTTTATCCCATGTTGATAAAAGTCAGAATGAGCTAGAGCTGGCTAATTGGGGGTTTTCTTCTGGGGCAGTTTTCTCTGCAAATCATATTCCTGAGGGTTGCTTGTAGGGTTTTCTCCTTTGTTGTATTTTAGTTTTCTCTTTTCTTTAATAAAGTCAGTTAATTATCAAAAAAAAAAAAAAACTTTATCTAAATTCCAAACCACCAAAATCACCCGAAAGCCCCCCAAGAAGGCAAGGACAACCAATCTGAAGTCCTCCATCTCCACACTTCCTGCACAAAGATATCAATCATCTTACTTAATTTAGTTTGCTGAAAACAATGGATGTTTGGCATAGCCTGCTGAACACATTGAGGTAGTACCACACACTTATCCTTATTCCATATACCTTTAACATTCCAAGATAAGATTTTAAGATCCATTAATCACAATTTTTGCAACCCTTTATCTTTCCTGCCAAGCGCATCATCAGAGCGAACTATCCTCTTATCATAGTTAACATTGCTCTCCAACTTCTTTAACTCATTTTTGAACTAATTACCATTCCCACCTTTAAAGACCGATGACCCTGTTCTTTTACCCACCGTTCCTTCAATTTTTCTAAACAACTCCCAAACCTCATTCTCAAATCCATTAAACTAGAGACCCAAGAAAGGGCCAAACTCTTCCATTTTACCAAGCACCCAATATGAAAGGAACTCCTCATGTCGATTTTCAACTCCTTTAGCCAAAAGGTAGCACTCTAAGGAAGGCCCTCTTATCTGAGTGACACACTCCAACTAAAGCAGACCTTTACCTCTCTGTAACTCCCCAACCAACCCCCTCAATTTCAACTTGACAGGCCATCGGTTTAAACTCCAACAATTGGACCTCACTCTCTTCGACCTGGAACCAAAATCCACTAATTGACTTTGAACCATCCCCTCTTGAGTAAATGAATTCTGGGCACCCTCAAACCCTATATGCCTCTGAAAATATCCATTTTGGATACGATTCCCATTCACATTCAAAGGAATGTCACACCTACACAGATCTAAAGCGGATAACAATGCATAGGAGTGGAACTTAGAAGATAGGAATGGTTTACTTGCATTCCGTGGATGAGAGAGCAGGACCTTAGCGAGATCCTCTTGATCCAAAGAAGCATGAAATCTTGAGTTGGAAGGGGCCTCCCCTCCCCTCGTCAAACCATCCCATAGACCTATAGATCCAGATCCATCACGCAACCTAGTTGGCGAACTTGGGATAGAAGCAAACCCTCTGGCGTGGCCAAAAGGCACCCTGGCCCGAAGCAAAAGGCGAGAACGAGAAGGTAAAGGACTGGAAGAATCCTTACAGAGAACCATACACTCCAACACCTTCACCCTTTTTTCATCCCGCATCACCAGGACCCCAACATAACCAGTGCCCCCCAATTCAGAGGTCAACAAGGAACTCAAATTCAACTTCAGAGCCCCAATGCCTGTTGCTGCTTCCTATCAATGTCTGCCACTTCATACGACTCACTTGAAGAACACCCCATTGAAGAACCCGTCATAATTGAGTGCTTCCTTTGCACCCCTAACTCTTGTTACTTCTATTTCTTTCAGTTCATAAAAAAATAAAGAAAGAAAAAAACAACAAAGGTCTGTCTTGTAGATGTATATGTACAAGGGTATAAGGGTACTTTTGTTACCTTATATTATATAATAAAAGGCATATTGTATGGGTTAAGGATATACTCTTCCCCTGCGCTTTCTTCTCTCATTTTCTTCTTCTCCATATCTTCTTCTTCTCTCTCTTGTTTTTCTCGTTTTCTTTAATTGATACTCTTCAACTTGGTATTAGTGCCAAGGAGATTCGATAGGGGATTGATTGATGATGAAGAGCAGCGAAGAACACTTCAGACGTCAGCAAGCCATACGCTGACATTAGCAGGCCATATGCTGACATCAGTAGGGCCCGTATAACGATAGGTCCCTAAAAGGTAGGGGTTTGGTTTGTGATGAGTTATCAAGGTTTTTGATAATTTTTCCATAATTTTTTTATGATCAAAAACCTAATTTTTTGGGGTTTTTTTTGTTGAAAAAAACCAAAAAAATCAGATTTGATAAAAGTGCTTGATCTGATCAACCTAGGGGTTTTTCCAGAGCTTGATCACAAGTGAGTTGTTTTTTTGTTGGGGATCTTCCAAAAGTTGTTTGACTTGATTTGATGAAGGATCGAAGCGTCGATGAACAATTTCGTCCCCCTGTGTTACCGCTTGGTGATATTTTAAATCTTTTTTGATGATTTTTTAATTCCGAAAAATAGTAAATCCTCTCAGATCGTGTTGAATATAAACTTGAAGGTTTATGATGTTTCTTAAAGTGTACTGGATGTCTCGCTCACACTTTGAAGTGCTCTGGTTTTGATTCGAGTCTCCAGGCTTACTGTTGAAGCCTGTCCAGACCTGTATTTGGTGGTGCGTAACACTACAGGCTGTGTGTGTGTTGGATTGAATTTATAGGCAGTGTAAACCTATCATTGTGTGTGTGTTGTTTGTGCACATAGACCAATAAGGGTCCTGTTGAAGTGGTGGTCGCAGATTTGCTTCAAATTGTAACACTTGGTGGTTCGTAATATCCTGTGGTTGAGGATTTGAGTATGTCAGAAACTAGTGATGTTACATCAACCCTCTTTGGAGGTGTTGAAGTGGGGAACGAAAATCCCTAATTCACTTATTTCAACGGTACGATTTGATGGAAGTAATTTCCTCCCTCAGTTTCATTCAACCTAGATCTACATTATAGGTAAAGGGAAACTCGGATATCTGATAAGTGTAACAAAGGCTCCAGATCTGAAATCTGCTACATTTTCTAAGTGGGAGGTTGAGAATGCCATAGTTATGTCATGGTTGCTCCATTCTATGAAGCCTGAAATTTCTAATACCTTCATGTATTTACCAACTGTTAAAGTTATTTGGGACTCTATGATTTAGACTTATTCTAAGAAAGGGAATAAGGCGACCCCAAATAGTTGGGATAAGGCTGTTTGTTGTTGTTATTCTAAGAAAGGGAATAAAGCCAAGATGTATGATCTGTGCCAGAAGGTATCCCATTTTTGCCTGGGTGATAAATCTCTTTCGTCTTACTATTCTACACTCAAAGGGATGTGGCAAGAGATTGATTATTACAAGACTTATTGTCCCAAGTGCTCAGAGGATGTTGTTGAATATCACAAGTTGAAGAAAGCAGAGTGTTTGACTTCTTGGCAGGGCTGAACTCTGAATATGATGGTATCTGCATACAGATCCTTGGAAAGGATCCCTTTTCATCTCTTAGTGAGGTTTACTCATATGTGCAAGAGGAAGAGGACCGTCGGCATGCCATGCTGAGTCCTCCACCACCTCCTTCCATAGAAAAATAAACTTTTATCTCTTCCACTCAGCTTGGTGGTCGTGGAAGTTTCCGTGGTCGTGAAGGTAGTGGTAAAGGTAGTTTCTCAGGCGATGACAGAGATAAACTTAAATGTGAGCATTGTGGCCGTTTCAGACATACAAAGGACACCTGTTGGGACTTACATGGTCGGCCCCAGGAGTTTCAGAGTTGTCCTCCCCAACATGGTTCATTTTCTGGGGGGCATGGCAGTTCTCAGTTCATTAGTGGTGGTGGCCTCCCAAGTGCCAATTCCGTGATATCTAATTCATCTGATGTTACACTAATTACTTCATCTGATCCAGTTACAAGCTCCTTCACCCGTGATGAGATTGAGGCTCTACGACGCTTTATGTCTAGTTTGGATCCATCTACTACATCTCCTCAAACTTCTTTTGCACAGTCAAATACCTCTGCTTCTACGTTCAGTGCTAGTGTCTCTACTCTTAGTCACTACTGGATCATCGATTTGGGAGCATCTGACCATATGACTGGTATGTCTTCACTTTTTTCTTCGTATTCTATTTGTTTTGGGAAGGATAAGGTAAGTGTTGCAGATGGATCTTATTCTTTTATTGCGGGCAAGGGGAGTATTCCTGTCACCCCTTCCCTACCTCTATCCTCTGTTCTCCATGTCCCAAAGTTTACTTTGAACTTGTTATTTGTAAGTCATCTGACAAAGTCACTAAATTGTAGTATAACTTTTTTTCCTCTCATTATGTGTTTCAGGACTTGGGTTTGAAGACGACGATTAGTAAGGAGCATGAAGACAATGGCTTATACATTTTGGATGTTCCTTCTCATTCAGCATTACCAGTTCAGCAGCTTCCTGCTCCAGTAATAAAGGATAGCAGTACCAGCTCTCTACAACTATCCCAGTGGCACAATCGTTTAGGCCACCCTTCTCTCTCTACTTTAAAAGGATTGTTTCTGCAATTATTTTCTAGTTGTAGTTCTGTCTTTCATTGCACACCTTGCGAGTATACAAAACATTGTCGAAGTCCTTATCTAGTTGGTTTGAATAAAAGTGATAAGTGAATTCTTTTTTTATGTTGTTCATTATGATGTGTGGGGTCTTACCCCTACTGTTTCTTTATCTGGTTTTAAGTAATTTGTTACATTTGTTGATGATTATTCTCGGGTTACTTGGATATATTTATTAAAATCAAAAAGTGATGTTTTCACTACATTTGTCTCATTTCACAAAATGGTGGAAACTCAGTTCAACATAAGGATTAAGGTTTTATGTTCTGATAATGATGGTGAGTATATGTCCCATTCGTTTTCATCCTTTCTTGATCAGTCAGAGATTATCCATCAAACCACTTGTCCAAGAACTCCTGAACAAAATAGAGTTGCAGAGAGAAAAAATAGGCACTTACTTGAAGTGTCTCGTGCATTGTTGTTCACAATGAATGCCCAAAACTTTTTGGTCTGATGCTATCCAGACTACTGCGTTTCTTATCAATCGGATGCCTACTAGAGTTCTTGGGTTTCAGACACCTATTGATGTTTTATCTTCCCCTGCTTCCTTGTTTCCTATTCCCCCTAAAGTTTTTGGATGCATCTGTTATATGCACGTAGACAAATCCCAATGTTCCAAACTTGATCCTAAATCTCTTAAGTGCATTTTCTTGGGGTATACTCCTAGCCAAAAGAGTTATAAGTGTTATCATCCCCCTACTAGGCAACAGTTTGTACCTATGGATGTTACCTTTCCATTCCGTTTTTCTCTCCTCCAAATTCTTTTCAGGGGGAGCTTTCTCTAGTGATGTCCTCCCCTACTCCACTTCCAGTTCCCGTCTTTATCTTTGATTCAGGTGCTCGTTATGAGAGGGAGAAGGTGCTTCAAGTTTACTCCAGAAAAAAAGAAGGTTGCTACCACAGATGCTCCTCTTATTCCCCACCAAGATACTTCTTCGGATCTACCTCCTAACTCAGGTAATTCCTCCTCTCTTCCTGACTCTGACCCTCCTATTGCAGTTAGGAAAGGTGTCTGATCTTGTGTAAAATATCATTTGGCTAACATTGTGTCTTATCAGTCACTCTCTCCATCCAATCGTAGTTTTGTTCTTGCTTTGTCCTCTATGTATGTGCCTCGTAGTGTTGCAGAAACTCTTTCTCAACCGCCGTGGAATGCTGCTATGCAAGAGGAAATTATTGCTCTTGAAAAGAATGGCACTTGGGAACTTGTTGATCTTCCTCGAAACAAAGTTCTTGTTGGGTGTAAATGGGTATACACAGTTAAGTTGAAACCCGATGAATCTGTAAATCGCTATAAAGCTCGTTTGGTTGCCAAGGGCTACACCCAAACATATGGGATTGATTACTAAGAGACCTTTGCACCAGTGGGTAAATTAAATTCTATTCGTGTGCTTCTCTCTGTTGTTGCTAACAAGGGGTGGCCTCTACACCAATTTGATGTAAAAAATGTCTTTCTACACGGTGATTTAGTTGAGGAGGTTTACATGTGGCCTCCACTTGGTTTCATTCTTTCTTCCTCTAAAGGGAAGGTATGTAGGCTGAAGAAGGCTCTTTATGGTCTCAAACAATCCCCTCGAGCTTGGTTCAAACGTTTCCGACTTGCCGTACTTCGGTTTAAGTATTGTCAAAGTCAGGCTAATCATACTTTGTTTCTCAAGCGTACTGGTGGTGTTCATTTTACTGCCTTGATTATTTATGTAGATGACATTATTGTCACTGGCAATGATCCCGTGGAAATCTCTCAGTTAAAATTGCGGTTGGCACAGGAGTTTAAAATTAAAGACTTGGGGCACTTACGATATTTTTTAAGTATTGAGGTGGCTCGGTCCAAGAAGGGTATTTTTGTTTCTCAACAGAAGTATACTTTGGATCTTTTAGTTGAGACTGGTCTAACAGCTTGTAAGCCTTCTGACACCCCCATTGATCCTAATCATCGCTTTACCACTAATGTTGGTGACAGACTTATTGATGCAGGCCGGTATCAGTGTCTTGTAGGCCGACTTATTTATCTCACTATCACTAGACCTGATATTACTTATGCTGTCAGTGTTGTGAGTCAGTTTATGCATGCCTCTACTACCGTGCATCTTGATGTTGTGTATCATATTCTTCGATATCTCAATAACAGTCTTGGTGCTAGCCTTTTATACTCTTGACAGTCTGACTTGTGTATTGAAGGATATATTAATGCCGATTGGACTGGCTCTGTTACATATAGACGTTCTACCTCTGGTTATTGCACTTTTGTTAGTGGTAATTTAATTACTTGGAGGAGCAAGAAACAGTCTGTTGTTGCCCGCTCCAGTGCCGAGGCTAAATTCCATTCTATGGCTCATGGTGTTTGTGAGCTTTTGTGGTTGCGTCTTCTTCTCTCTGAACTTGGGTTTCCTATCACCTCACCTATGCATCTCTATTACGATAATAAGGCTGTCCATTAGCATAGCCCATAACCCAGTGCAGCATGATCGGACCAAACACATTGAAGTTGATCGTCATTTTATCAGGAAAAAACTTCTTATTGGCATTATTTGTACCCCATTTGTGAAAACTGGAGATCAATTTGTAGGTGTTTTTATAAAGGGCCTCAGTCGTGACTTGTTTTCTTCCTTGATTCGCAAGCTGAGTCTCTTTGATATTTACCCCCCAGTTTAAGGGGGAGTGTAGACGTATGTACAAGGGTATAAGGGTATTTTTTGTAATCCTATAGTATATAATAAAAGGCTTACGTATGGGTGA
>JAOXJP010060765.1:409-15678 GCA_025762735.1 Platanus orientalis | reverse complement strand
TCTCTTGCACTGTACTATTGTGTAGTTACATACTATTCTATACATGCATGGATTTTAAAGCACTATTTTGAATCCGAGGATTTTGTTTTGGGCTAAGTCATCGGGTGATAGTAATACGTGAAGACAACACTAGTTGCCACTAACCCTTGATGTCTTAGGGACTTTTGCGGGCTAACCTTTGATGACCTATGAGATTTTTGTGGATTAACCCTTAACGCCTAGGAGGATTTTTGGCGGCTATATTGGTCTATTGACCCCTTTTCTGGACCCAATCATTGGGTGACATTAATAGGTGAAAACAATACTAGTTTTCCACCATTTATGTTCGAGATTTCAGTTTTGTAAAGACCCTATATGAGTTATATGATTTTAGTTTTGTTAGAGGCCCTATATGGGTTAATTTGTTGGATTTGATAGAAAGTGTTTTGACGATATTTGGTTCAGGAACCCTACATGAGTTGAATTGTTTTAATTCGATGTGTGTTTTGTTGGAAACCCTTTATAGGTTATGTGAGTTTGAGAGTTGCATTAGGTTTTCAGCATATGTTTTGATATCAATTAATTAAGACAGCTTATTTGAGGGGTGCTAAGGCCTACTTATATGAGTTTTTTGTAATGAGCATTTGCATTGCATGGTGCACTTTCCTTACAAACTACACATTGTTTGTTTCGGTTATGGATTTTGTTATTCTAGTTTTTTGTACTTTTAATACCTTTATTAGATTCAGATTATTGTTGTAGCTAGTTTGACTCTTACATATTATATATGTTCCGATTTGGTATCAATCCTTATGCATATTCAATTTATTCCATGAAACATTATGTATGTTCTCTCACGGGATTTATAGTTTACCTATGTTTTTAACACCATTTCAGGTGGTGCTCCATAGAACATATTTTGTTACAGATTCAGTTCGCATGATGGTTCGTGGAAATGAGAGGACCACCCTTTTTTTTATTCGCTTTATGTTCAGTTATTTTTCAACACTATTATGTATGAGACAAGGATCATTTGAGACATGATTGATTTTGTTATTTAGTTGGATCGATGGGGATGAGATGATGGATGTTATGTGGCTTGTTGGATGACCCTTTTCATGACATGGTTTAAATACTTATGCTTACGTTTAGTTGTGGTTTGAGATTAGTATTTTATTGTCATGGATGTGTTGGAAGCTATTAGTTCATTCTGTTGCATATGATAAAATGCATGATGATATATATTCCGCTACACTTGATGATGATTGAATGATTGATGTTTATTTGCGTTATGTTTCTGCTGCGAATGTTTTGGTAATTGAAGATGTTTAATTATATATATATATATATACATTGCATTTAAGATGAGTAAAAAAAAACAGAGATCCTTCCACAAAGGAAATAATAATTTTACACTTCGAGATCTGTAATGCCGTACTTGTGTTCTTTCCATATTTATACTCTGCTTTTGCGTGATGGTTTCATGGCGTGACATTAGAGGTGACCGTTTAAATCTTTTTAGTGGCGGTTGTTGCTGCTACTAATGTATTAGGGTGGAAATTTAAATCCTTTAGTAGTGGTTGATTCAAGTCAATATCTTACAACTTTTAGTGGTTGTTGTGGCCATCACTAATGTATTAGAGGTGACAATTTAAGTATTTAGTGACTGTTGTGGCTATCAGTATTCAGTAATATATTATCTTACAACTTTTAGTGGTGGTTGTGGTTGCCACTAAAGGGGGATTGAATTAGAAATTAGTGATGTTTGCTAATTGATACTAAAACCCTTCACTATTAGTGTCAGTGCCTATAGACCGCCACTATAATTGTCGTTAAAAGAATTCACGACACCACCTATAGTGGCGGTTCTGTGACCACACTAACATTATTAGTGACGATTTTGATACTTTTAGTAGCGGTTTTTGACCGTTGTTAAAACCTAGGTTTTTTTTGGGTATTGTAGTGGATGATATTCACTATAAGTGGTATTGTGGAATCTTGGGGATCCAAAAAACAAACTTGCAAAGCTCATTCCACTATGGAAATAGAGTTTATTACATTGACGGTTGCAGTCAAAGATGTGGAGTGGATAAGAAACTTTATGAGATACTATTATGGTCAAAACCAATGTTTGCTATTTCTTTACATTATGATAGTAACATCACATTCCTAAAAGCGTATAATGAGACGTATAATAGAAAATTTGTACATATTATTCTAAGACACTCATATGTAAGACAACTTCTGAAAATGGAGTAATCACATTAGAATTTGTTCGATCGAAAGAAAATCTAGCTGATCCTTTTATTAAGGGCCTTACAAGGGATATGATCTAGAAGTCATCCATGTGGATGAGATTAAAACCTGTAAATTAAGTTGAATATGGTGGAAACCCAACTTATATTCAGGTTCAACAAGAAAAACAAACCATATACAGTTAGCGCATGTCTGCATGAATAAAGTATGGTGATCATAAATAGTTTTAACGAGTCTATATTTGTATGGAGAAGTGTAAGACATGCAGATACACTTCAGATAAACTCACCTATGTAAGTGTGAAAGGGAGACCACTTCCTATGTGACTTAAGGCTTAATCTACTATAACACTTACTAAATAAGATAAGAGTACAATGTTAGAAATGTACTGGTTATGCTTGAACACTAGTAAGGTGACTTGTGTGTGTAATATGTCCGGTTTAGAAAAATAGGGTCCTTAGTTCAAAACTATCGTTATTGAGCACATCGACAAACTTTGATGTATTTGGACTGAATGAATGTTGAAATATGTGTATACCTTCATTTATACATAATTTGCCGCTTACCCAAAATTGCATAAATTTATTTGTTATACCATTATTTATAAACTTTCAAAATAGTGGGGAATTGTTGGATATTTTAAAAGTTCAAGGCCCGAGACTTTAGTTCAAAATTATGGTTACTGAGCACATCGACAAACTTTGATGTATTTGGACAAGTGAAGGTTGAAATTTGTGTATACCTTCATCTATACATAATTTTCTGTCTATCCAGAATTGTACAAGTTCATTTGTTATATCATTATTTATAAACTTTCAAAATAGTGGGGAATTGTTGGATATTTTAAAAGTTTAAGGCCTGAGACTCTAGTTCAAAATCATGGTTATTGAGCATATTGGCAAACTTTGATGTATTTGGACTAAGTGAATGTTGAAATCTGTATATACTTTCATCTATACATAATTTTCTGTCTATCCATAATTGTACAAGTTCATTTGTTATACCATTATTTTCACACTTTCAAAAAAATGGGAGATTGTTGGATATTTTAAAGGTTTAAGGCCCGATCGATCAAGAAAGCTAGGCCTTAGTGATCGAGAATTTACTCGATCAATTGAATTAAGTGAAACCAAAAAAAATTAATGTTGCAATTCTTCAAGATTCATTAATGGGGAAGTGTGCAGACGCCTCCAAGGTGTTTGCAAACATTCATACACGGTTGTTCAATAGAAAATGGTGTCTATAATGTCTATATACATATCTAAAGTTTACTCTACATTTTTTTTTATTATAAAAGATGGGCATTCCCAAATGTGAAACTTCACTTTAATTTTTGTTATCTCTCTCATCTCTTCCAACCTCTGTGTCTTTGTGAAAATCCTATGATTTTTCATTGTATACATTTCTAAAAGATTATTTATCAAGTGTCCAAGCGTTAATCTTACGGTATTACAAACCACTGATCAACAATACAACTTTGGTTGGACCTATTTTATTGTAAAGACAAGTTTGTTTACTCATTGTAGTCATTGTATCTTCAAGAACATAGTAGAAGGTGAATACTGTCTTAAGAAAAGCGTGATCCATAACTCGGGCATTGTTACTTCATTATTTTATCAATCCTTTGCAACACATCTTTTACATCTTATTATAATACTTGGTTCTAGCAACTTAAATCCTTTGTCGAGCATCTTGTCACCTATTAGGTAGGTATTGGCATGGTATTATTTCATTCATTCAAGAGATGAATTTTTTAACCCATTTAAAATTGTCATGAATTTTTTTTTTTTTTTTTGTAACAGGACGCCTTGGGCGAGTGTTATCATGAGTGTGGGTGTGTAAATGAGCCCAAAGAATTAGGTATAAACAATCCCTGAACAACAAGGTGTGAATGGAGTCAAGTTGACACATCAACACCAAAAACTGATAAACACCCCCAAAAAAGTGTAAGTTACTTTTTCAACACTTATGTGGCCACCCTTGATGTCTTTTGGACCTTTTTGTTTTGGGGGGTGTTCTCACCAAAACAAAGCTCGTAAATGAGGGTTCTCAGTTGCACCAAAAGCTACGATCACTTTTGGTGTCAACTTTGGAGTTCCCTTGAAGTTTTATCCAAATAAAAAAAGAAAAAGAAATGGAAGAAAACCTTGCCTCATACCAGTGGGGTTCTTGAGTGGCTATTTATATGAGGTCCTTAGTTGCACCAAAGCTGTATGATCACTTTTAGTATGAGAGAGAGAGAGAGAGAGAGGTTTATAAAAAATAAGACTTAATATTGTTTATCTATTTTTACATTTTTAATAACGAAATAGATGTTCTGTCCAGGACACCTGGTGACTTCACATGGAATAAAATAGGTAGGGGTTAGTTGCAATTTCAAATTCCCACCATTTATTCCAAATGAAGTCACCATGTTGTCATTGCACGCCCATAGATGAACTTTGCCAGCGTTTCAAATGCTCTGTACATACAATTTTGGCTTTTGTACATAGAATAGTCTAGAGTAGGCTAGATTGTTCTAGAGAAATCCGGAGTGTCCTAGAAGATATTAGAAGACCCTAGAACACCTTGGATATTTTTAGGGAGGATTCTAGAGACTTCAATTTGAAGAGGTGAGAGAGTTTTCTAGAAAGGATCTAGAGAATTCCTAGCCCTTAGATGCATGACACATGGTACAATCCTAGGCCATGGAGGGGGCTTGGGAGGGCTATAAAAGGGGGAGAACCCCTCATTTGCAAACCACTGAAGGAATTTGAGAGCATTGTAAGCATTCCAGAAGAGTTCAATAAAGCTTTTTATATTTCCCTCCAAGTGTGGTGTTAAGTTCTAAGTTCATTAGCACTCTAAGTGTTGGCAACAAGAAAGGCTGACTTGTCTACAAGCGGGAGTAGCACAAGTGCTGCAGGGTCTAAGGAGCTTGGAAAAGCTAAGTTCATGACAAGTGGTATCAGAGCAAAGCTCCTGCTACAGGGACGGAAGGAATCCATCTAAAATTGAGAGTGAGGTTGCCTTTGTTAAGGCAGGTGAGAGCAATCCTCCCAAGGGTGAGAAGAAGCATGGCAAGTCTAAGGATGTCGTGAGTAGCATGGAGGCACGAATGGTACGCCTGGAGTCGGCCATTGTCGAGGTAAGAGACCAATGTGACTTGATAGGGGATAGCATGGAGGGCTACGAGAAGGAGATCAAAGACCTCAAGGGAAGCATGCAAGGGACCCTCAACGAGGTGGTCGCTACTTTACATCAAGAGAAGGACGTGTTGGAGGCCAAGTTAGTGGGAGAGATTAACGACCTAAAGGCCCAAGTCAATAAGCTTGGGAGTGACTTGCCATGTGGAAAAGAGGAGTGGCTGCTGGGGCCACACTTGTTTGGGAGGCACCAAGGGTTAGGACACCTGACCCTAGGACGTATGTTGGCCCGCGGGATGCTAGGGAGCTTGACAACTTCTTGTGGCAACTAGAGCAATACTACGAGGCAATTGGGCTTGAGGATGAAAAGGCCAAGGTACGTTCAACTGCTATGTTCCTCACTGATACTGCTATGCTATGGTGGCGCAGGAGACATGTCGACATAGAGCGGGGTTTTTGCACCATTGATACATGGGAAGACTTCAAAAAGGAGATTAAGAAGCAATTTTACCTTGAGAATGTAGAGTACTTAGCCCGGAAGAGTCTAAAGTGGCTCAAGCATATGGAAACGTTGCGCGACTATGTGAAGGAGTTCTCAACCCTAATGTTTGAGATTCTAGATATGCCTGAGAAGGATCTCTTCTTCAACTTCATGGATGACTTGCAAAACTAGGCTAAGTTGGAGCTACAATGCTGGGGAGTCCAAGACTTGGCAATAGCCATAGCCGTAGCAGAACAACTGGTGGAATTTAAGAAGCCAGAGTCTTCAAAATCTAAGTTCTCCAATGCTGGCCAAGGCAAAGGTGGGGGGGAAAAAAAGGCTAGTTCTTCTAAGGAGGCCTCACCTCAATCATCAGAAAACAAGGAGGAACATGGAAACAAGAGCTTCAAGGGGAAATTCAAGTTTTGGGACACGGGATGTTTCATCTATGGAGGTAAACACCTAGCTCGAGACTATCCTAAGAAGAAAGCCCTCAATGCTATTGCTGCCCAAGTAGAAGAAGAATAAGATGAGGATGGAGAACCCAGGGTAGGGGCCCTGTAACTCCTTAATGCCATAAAGAAGAAGGAAGAGAGCCCTAAACCATTACACAAGGGACTCATGTACATAGAGGCAGAAATCAATGGATAGCACACCAAAGCTATGGTAGACACGGGAGCTACCCACAACTTCGTTGTTGTGGGAGATGCCAAGCAGTTGGGATTTAAGGTGGCCAAGGAGACCGGGTGGTTGAAGGCAGTCAACTCGGAGGCCCGTCCCATTCATGGCACAACTCGTGGAGTAAAGCTAAGGATTGGTGCTTGGAGAGGCACGACAAATCTGTCGGTGGTTCCCATGGATGATTTCCAAGTAGTGCTGGGGATGGACTTCTTCAGCAAGGTAAAAGTTGTTCATATTCCTTTTGTCAACACAGTATGCATCTTGGATGAGAGTGCGCTATGCATGGTTCCTGTGGTGCAATGAACCAAATCTAATGAAAAGATGTTATCATATTTGCAGCTCACCCATGGCTTGAAGAAAGGTGAGCCCACATACTTGGCAACAATGGTGGAGATCATGAAGGACCAAGGGGAACAGGTGGAGTTGCCAAGGGAGATTGAGATTGTCCTTAAGGAGTATGGGGACATCATGCCTAACAAGCTGCCCAAGAAGCTACCACCTAGGAGAGAGGTGGACTACAAGATCGAGTTGGAGCCAGGAGCCAAACCGCCAGCGAAGGGGCCCTATAGGATGGCTCCACCAGAGTTGGAAGAGTTGAAGGAACAGTTAAATGAGCTTCTTGATGCTGGATATATTCAACCATCGAAGGCCCCATATAGAGCACCGATGTTGTTCCAGAAGAAGCATGATGGATCCCTATGCCTATGCATCTACTATCGGGCACTCAACAAGGTAACTGTCAAGAACAAGTACCCGATTCCTTTGATTGCTGACTTATTCGATCAACCAGGTGGAGCGAAATTCTTCTCAAAGTTGGATCTAAGGTCGGGATACTACCAAGTCCGCATAACAGAGGAAGACGAGGCCAAGACAACATGCGTCACAAGGTATGGAGTTTTTGAGTTTCTAGTCATGCCCTTTGGTCTCACAAATGCACCGGCTACATTCTGCACTTTAATGAATAAGCTCTTCCACCCATATTTGGATAAATTTGTGGTGGTATAATTAAATGACATAGTGGTCTACAGTGATACTCTAGAAGAACATGTAGAACACCTAAGGAAGGTGTTCTAAGTATCGAGGGAGAATGAGCTCTATGTCAAAAGAGAGAAATGTGACTTTGCCAAGGAGGAAGTGATCTTTTTGGGTCACAAAGTTGGAGGGGGCCAACTAAAGATGGATGAGGCTAAGATCAAGGTTATCCAAGAGTGGGAGGTGTCCACTAAGGTGACTAAGCTACGGTCATTCCTAGGCTTGGTCAACTATTATAGGTGATTTATCAAGGGCAGCACCACTGACAGACCTACTAAAGAAGAACATGGGATGGCAGTGGACGGAGAAGTGTCAAATGGCCTTTGAAGACTTGAAGAAGGCCGTGATGGAGGAGCCGGTACTATTCTTACCGGATCATAGGTTGCCGTATGAGGTGCACATGGATGCCTCAGACTATGCCATCGGTGGGGTACTCATGCAGGAAGGGCATCCCATTGCCTATGAGAGTAGAAAGCTAAATGATGTCAAGAGGAGGTACACTGTGCAAGAAAATGAGATGATAGCTGTGGTCCATTGCCTTAGGACATGGAGGCACTACTTACTCGGCTCACGGTTCGTGGTCAAGGCCGACAATGTGGTCACAAGTTACTTCCAGGGCTAAAAGAAACTAAGTCCCAAGCAAGCAAGATGGTAGGACTTTTTGGCAGAATTTGACATGGTGATGGAGTACAAGCCAAGGAGGACTAACCAAGTGGCCGATGCACTGAGTCGCAAGGCGGAGCTGGCTTCACTAAGGTTAGAGTGGCTAGCATCAATCAATCAGCTGCAAGGGACACTAGTCATAAGGATTGAGGAAGGCTTAGAGCATGATGTAATGGCCAAAGGCCTAATGGAGATGGCTTGAAAAGGAAAGATAGAGATTTTGGGTAAAGATGACCTCTACACCATCGGGGAGCAGTTCTACGTGCCAAAGTGGGGAAACCTAAGGAAGGATCTAATAAAGGAGTGTCATGACACCAAGTGGGCAAGACACCCAGGGCAAAGACGCACTTTGGCACTACTAGAGGCGGCTTACTACTGGCCTCAGATGAGAGATGACGTCGAGGCCTACGTGCAGACTTGTCTTGTGTGCCAACAAGATAAGGTGGAGCAACGACATTCCAGGGGATTACTGGAGCCCCTGCCTATACCGGAAAAGCCGTGGGAGAGTATGTCAATGGACTTCATCGTGGCACTGCCTAAGTCAGAGGGGTGCGGGTCTATCATGGTGGTGGTAGATCGGTTTTCTAAGTATGACGCATTCATCGCAACACCGACAGACTGCACGGCCGAAGAAGTAGCAAGCCTGTTCATGAAGAATGTAAAAAGTATTGGGGTGTGCCCAGAAGTATTGTGAGTGATTGGGACCCAAGGTTCACAGGGAGATTTTGGACGACACTCTTCAAGCTGTTGGGTTCCGACCTTCACTTCTTTACAAGCTTCCATCCTCAAATAGATGGACAAACAAAGTATGTCAACGTGCTCCTGGACCTATACTTGAGGCACTTTGTGAGTGCCAACCAAAGAGACTGGGTCAAATTGCTTGATATGACCTAATTCTCCTACAACTTGCAGAAATTTGAGTCTACACATCATAGCCCATTCGAGCTAGCAACAGGACAACAACCTCTTAACCCACACATAGTAATGACATGATACATAGGGAAGAGCCCGACTGCTCACAAGTTTGCATAAGATTGGTAGGAGAAGACAGAGCTAGCAAAGAGCTATTTACAGAAGACTGTAAAGAGAATGAAGAAATGGGCGGATACAAAAAGGAGGACCGTGGACTACCAGGTGGGGGACCAAATGCTAGTAAAGCTCTTACCCCAACAATTCAAGACATTAAGGAAGGTACACAAGGGGTTGGTGCGAAGGTATGAGGGACCCTTCCCTATCACAAAGAAGGTGTGCAAGGTATCCTACTAAGTACAATTGCCTGCTCATCTAAAGATACATCTAGTCTTCCATGCTAGCTACCTAAAACCTTATCATGAGGACATGGATGACCCTGATCGTGGAGTCTCTACACGGGCACCAATGACAGTAGTTACATCCTTTGACAAGGAGGTAGATATGACAAATCGAACTGTGCGGAGATGAGGCGTACCTCCCTACATGGAGTACTTAGTAAAATGGAAGGATCAACCAGATAATGAAGTTAGTTGGGAGTGAGCCAACACACTATGGCAGTTCGAGGAGCAAATCAAGAGGTTCCAGGAAGACACGACGAGGACGTCGCCGGATTAGGTGGGGGAGATTGTCACTGCATGCCCACAGATGACCCTCACCAGCGTTTTAGACGCTCTGTACATACAATTTTGGCTTTTATACATATAATAGTCTAGAGTAGGCTAGATTGTTTTAGAGAAATCCGGAGTGTCTTAGAAGATGGTAAAAGACCCTACAACACTTTGGATATTTTTAGGGAGGATTTTAGAGACCTCCATTTGAGGAGGTAAGAGAGTTTTCTAAAAATGGTCTAGAGATTTTTTAGCCCTTAGATGCATGACACATGGCATAATCCTAGGCTATGGAGGGGGCTTGGGAGGGCTATAAAAGGGGAAGAAACCCTCATTTGCAAACCACTGAAGGAATTTGAGAGTATTGTAAGCATTCCAAAAGAGTTTAATAAAGCTTTCTATATTTTTCTCCAAGTGTGGTGTTGAGTTATAAGTTCATTAGCACTCTAAGTATTGGCAACAGGAAATGTTGACTTGTCTACAAGCGGGAGTAACACAAGTGCCGCACGGCGTAAGAAGCTTGGAAAAGCTAAGTCCGTGACATTGTGCCCTGAATACCATCTTGGACATGACATTTGCTCCCTTTTAATTAAGGTTTGAAAAAGGAGAATGATTGACTGTTTTGACACAGACCTCTATAAACGTGCATTGATTGACACAGGATGAGTTTTTTAATTTGGTGTCTCTTTTTGAACACCTACTTTTTCATTTGAACACTTTCTTGGACGTTTTTAACCCCCAAACACAATTCATGTCAGTTTATATTTCATCATAATATTACAAACACTTTTTCATCACACAACATTTTCTTCCTTTAATAAAATAAGGGTGCCTAAAAGGAGTTGCTTAACCGTTTGCTAAAGCAAAGGTGAAATTCTAAGGAGTTGCTCCGTATTTTTTTTTTGGGTAAATCATTGCCCACAAATCAACTTAGCAATTACTTTGTTATGAAAATAGTTATTTCATGACTAAAACCAGGTGATACCAATTATCTTATTTGTAAGATGATTAAGTTTAGTAAATGTGATGTAAGGCCACACACTTTTTTTAGGTGTGGAGTCTTTAGGATTCCCATTAATTTTCAATATTAAGAAATAAAGGAATTTTTTTTTTCTTGGTTAAAAATGAAAAAAAGCACATCAATTATAAACCAAAAGATTTATTAAACTATTTTCAAATTTCTTTGACAGGATTTATGGTGGCAGTCTAGCCCATTTTTTATCCGTATGTTTTTACCAAAAAAAGGTTTTTTTAATGGCTTTTGGTTTTCTATTTATTCATAAAGTTCAATTATATGAATTGTTAATTTTTTAAATTGCTTACTTATTTTAATTTATTCTATTTTAATTAATTATCTACCAGTTTGGAATTAAGGCCTGTTTGTCAGCCACCTGTAATATAATTATTTCAAATTTCCAAGGCATTTATAAAGTGATGGTTCAAAATGAACTCATTCAAATTTCATTGATTTGTTAATTAAAATTAGAGATGAAGTCATCTTAGAGTTTTTATAAAATGAAATGATAAATGTTATCAACAAAAAAATTAGGTACAAATGAAGTTTGTACAAATAGGTGCAAATGGTGTAGCCACATCAACGCCAAAAAGTGATAAGTACGCCCCCTGGTGTCGTTTGCACCTGTTTGGCGAAATTGTTAAATAGTGAGGTAAAAATTAAAAAACTATTTCTAAAATCAGTTTTTTAGGGGTAAATTTATAAAGAATGAGTTAATTATGAGTGATTACATTTTTTGCTCCTTTTATACCTTTGGTATGTTTTCCTCTCCTACCCATGATCTAATCTCTCTCTTAAGCCTATCCTGATCCTTAGTTTCTACTTACCTCTGATATACAAAGATTAGTGCAATAATTTTCCTAATAATCTAGTGCTGCATAATGACATGAATATACAAAATCTAGAAATTGATTTCTCAGAGCAAGGAATTCAAACGCTATTTGATGATACTGGTATAGCCATACGAGAAATTTAATCCGAACAAAATGTTTCTGGTAGAATCTTTGTGATGGTTAATAGGAGACAAATTTGACCCATTGTTTCAATTTCTCATAAAGAGAATTCGGTAGTAGTCCGAACTAGTGGTTTTTATTTTTCTTTATGATTTGAAGACAAGTACTAGGTGACCATGCAAAATTGTACATTGTTGCACTGAAGTGTGAGGTGATAGGATGACCGGTCCAACTGACCAGTTTAGTTTGGGTTTCATAAATATATTTCAATTTACACCAAAACATTAATCCATATTCATTTGTTCTGTCAGCGGCTTTTGTTGAACATGACCCGATAAACTCAATTAGCACTTGCTCATTATATCTCAAACTTCACAGAAGATGTCACTCTCAAGCCATCTATGAACATTTCTCACCCAATTAATAATTTTCTATTCCTCATAAATTGTTTTGCCGGTTTTTTCAACATTTTTTCTGTTTGTGCAATCTCAAGTGGGTTTGGATTACGTGAGAATGAATCTTGTGAGAACCGTGAGAACGGCACCTGGTGCATCAGTACCAAAAAGTGATTTGTACTTTTTGAGGGACACTTACCACTTTTCATGACTGATGTGTCATGCTGTTTTCACAGTTCTCACAAGATTTGTTCTCACCTAATTTTTAGTGATCATGGGCAGTTCAGTATGAGACTTTTATCTCGAAATAGGGGTGGAAAGGTAATTATATATTACTAAAATCCAGTTTCGCAAATAATTTTTTTATCTCGTTATTTTACAAATTTGCGAAACTTTGAACCGTTTTGGAAAAATCCCATAAAAAACCGGGGGTGAATGGAATCATTGAAAAAAAAGTAAAAAAGATTTGGAAATGGTGATTTTGAATCATCTCCGGTTTGAGGGGACAATAGACAGATAACACTCTGTTACTAATCAGTAAATGACACGTGGCCTGATAAAAGAGCGTTTGAGTTAATACACATGGGTCAAAAGGATGGGATTGGGTGTATTATGATAAATATACAGGGGATATAGGTCACTAAAAATTAGGTGAGAATGAATCTTTTGAGAACTGTGAAAACGGCATCAGGGTACGGACACATCAGCGCAGAAAAGTGATTAGTGCCCCTCAAAAAGTACAAATCACTTTCGGTACTAATGCGTCAGCCCCTTTGGTGCCATTTTCACGGTTCTCACGAGATTCGCTTGCACATAATCCAGGCCACGTGAGAACATAAGTACCTGTGTATTTATTAATACCCTCTCTATTAGACATTCTGTGGCAGCGACTGGAGTGTACGGATTTGATGTGAGCTCAGAAAAAAGTATAAATAGTACGAAGGATTGAAAATATGAAAAAAGAAAAGAAGAAAACGTCAAAAGATGATTTTGAATCATCAAATGGACAGTGGTTTTTTTTTCTTTAAAAAAGAAAAAAAAAAAAAAAAAAAAACGAGGTTAATGTTTCTTTCTTATTTATCGTTTTTTAGTTAAGAGTGCTTAGAGTTTATTAACTAGAGCCAAAATTCTTAAATGGCAATCTCTTACCGTGTCATCCGATCTTTGAAATTTTCTATAACAGAACATGGTCCTGTCACTTTCCGTCACTGGTGACCGCACCGAATATTGCGACAAGAAAGGAAAACCATTGTTTATTCCCACCCACAGGATTCCAAAGCGGATTTCCTGTAGCGAGACTGTAGCACTACACTAAGGGAAACGGATGACACATGGACGGAAAAAGTGATAAAATACTCAACAATGGTTCGCGTTTTGTGATGGTTCACTTTTATGACCACGTGCCACTAGAAAAAAGCGCTTCAGAAATCCTCGGCGCTTTGTTGGCAGTGGATTCGAAAGGGGTTAGAATGGGTGTTTTAGTAATTTCGGAAAGTGCTGTTCAGTGATCATAGTACTCTTTCCATATTCTTTCTACGTAAGAGAAAGAGAAAGGTGATTTACTACTTTAAATGTTGAGTCCGTTCCAGTACGCCTATTTTCTCGTTGGATCGTCTCCTGCCGCTAGTGACCTGTGAAGGACACGACGACACGTTGAAAAAAAAAAAAAAGGCAATCCCACGAAACCTCTTCTCTCTTCGTTGATCCGGTTAACCTCGCTTTACCCCTTCCCTACCCGACGTTGAAAACGACAATCCCCCCTCCCAAAAAAGAAAGGGAAAGGAAAAAACCAATCGACCCCACCGTTCTGCTGCTCAACCACCGGCGTCCACCTGAAGCACAACGAGCTAAGTAGAAGGTGGTGGATTTTCTGTTTAGCCGGAATGTAGTCTTATTAGAGAACAAAATTGCAAATCGCAAATCGCAGCAAGAGACTCCGGCGATGAGGAACAAGGACGAAGCACTGTAACAAAACGCAAATCCTCTTATCAAAATTATCACCGCACCGTTGGGTGTGTTTGTAGGCTTTGATCTGGTTCCTCTCCTGTATAGCAAGTTCATTTTGATATTCATAGAAAAACCTTCTTACCGTTCTGACCATGTTTTGTTGTGCTACAACAGTCCTTCGTCACCTGTGATTCTTCTTCCTTCTTCATAGTCGCCGGAGTGAACCAAGGGGCAAACGTGGAGAGAGAGGATTTGTGATGTCATCCCCAGTGTCTTTCACATCATTGCCGGAGCCTGTCACTTTGTCACCGGCATATCTGACTTCTTCGCCGGTGAGTAGGGCAGCGGGTGGGAACAGGGATTTGAACAAGGGTTTGGCTTTCTCAATAAGCGGGTAGGGTCCCGTAGGGATAAAGTAAACCGGGCTCTTCTTTAACCCGTATGATACGAAACGGATCTTTCATGTGCTTAAATTTTTAAGAGACGTGTCACCCTTGACAGGACCTATCAGGTCATCAACTGACCGGAGAGGATCGTCTTCGCCAAAAGGCAGGATTCTGCGAAGCAAAGAATCGTCCGGATTCTCGAATGAATAAACAAGTATCGACTCTTCTTTCTTCTACTGCAAGGAACCGTTTGTAGTAGTAGGAGGCGATTCACCTCCAGAGGAAAGGAGCCGTCTGCCCAGTATCTACAGAAAGAATAGAAAGACTATTTTGGTGGATTCTTGGTGTTAAATCGTCTATTAAGCAATCTACATTGAGAGCCCAAAGAGTTGACGGAATCCACGAAGAGAATGCAGAAAGGCCCTTGTTTTAGATGCCAAAAAGAAGGGCATTGGGCAAGAGACTGCCCTTACAAACCCCAAAAAGCAGAGCTGTGTGGCACCGGACCTGCCTTCGTCGACGGTAAAATTTTCCCGGAGATGCAGTGCCCTTGCGGGGCCGGTACATGTCTCATACTGACTTCCAAAACGGAGAAGAATCCCTCGAGGAAGTTTTACAAGTGTCCTGCTGCACCGGTGAGTACGTTTTCTCCTCTTAAGAGTATCGGATCTTTCGCCGTTCTATTAGTAATGTAGTCCTCCCTCTTGCTATAAGATTAGGAGAAGTTTTGCTGAAACGACATCGTTTTGCGCCAACCCCCTTTGCAACGCTTGGGA
>JAOXJP010060754.1:0-15678 GCA_025762735.1 Platanus orientalis | reverse complement strand
TTTGTGACATTTAAACTTACTTGATCCCCCCCCCCCCCCATTGTAGTAGTACTTGGCACCCACACTTTGATGACTTTAAAGGTTTAGTCATATTTTCATTACAAATGTTTGCTTAAAAAAATGGGTTCAGCAGTGAGTCAGGTCTCAACCATTGAACAAGCACTCACTGTCTTGGGAGCTTTTGAAGACCACAACAATATAATCAAATGATCCTTGACCAATTCATCTGTTGGCTTTTCTTTTTATGTGAAAATAGTATACTGAAAATTTTCCACCATCCATGGGTATAATGTACAATTGAATAATTAAGAATAGGTTATCGTCTACCGTTCAAAATCCTCTTCTACAGTTCAAATGGGATTATCACAGCCACTACTAAGGGTATAATTTGACACCCTCCAGATTTGAATTTCAAACTTCACTCAAATCACATCCACTTAATGGCTGTGATAGGCCTGTTAGAGGTGACCTACCAACTCATAGGAATTCATTTACTGGAAAAAAAAAAATAAGAGAGAGAGAGAGAGAGAGAGAGAGAGAGAGAGAGAGAGAGAGAACCCACTTGGTTTATTATTATTATCATCGCATTATTTACTGCAACTAGCTAATTTCAGCCTAATTTAAAGCTAAATCAGGTTAGGGTTGAACATTTCCAACACAAGTCGAATGGGCCGACATATTCCACCAATGTTTGTTTTTTCAGAAGGACCTATAGATATCTTTGGAAGACATAGAGATGTACTAAACTTGGGGTCCCATTCCTCTTAATTCCTGCCACAAGTATTACTCTAGAATTAAGTACTCAGACTCCTTTTTCATCTCAGAAACCATATACTTTTCTCAAAATTATTCCAAATAAACGTGTTAAATTTGTATCGGATGGTTTCCAAACATGCATGAATACTAAAGCTGTAACATTTTTTTTAAAGCAGAACGATCGATTTGCTTTTACTAGTAGTGATGCAAGTTGGTAAAGTTTGTGGGAGTTCATACCATAGACTTGGATTCACAACCCGTCATAACTAATTAACCACTAACCCACTTGCCTATCCAAAAATAAAAGAGAATATTATTGCTAAATAAAGGATAACCATACCCTAACATGAGTATACTCAGTAGTGAATCCTGGATAAGAAGGGAATGCATGCTAATACACAAGTGGGTAAGGTTTTTATTAGAGAGAAATGCTTAATTAGTAGTCGTATAGCTTTGCATTTCTCTCCTCATATATAGTCGAGCTATATTTGACCTTCTTATCTTACTCAAGCTTATACAACACCAATCCTCCTTGAATCACATGATTCAAGAATCTAACTCAGTACTCCATGGTCTATAGGAGTATGGTGGATCTTTTTGTAACATTTTCATAGCTTTAATCAGAAGAGCTATCACTTTATCTGGCCAGAGAGAGGGACACTGGGATTATGGATTACACATCCTCTTCCAAAAAGAGCATATCTTGGGGAATCAGGTGGGTTCCTCAAATTCGAAAAGTGTTGATCATTGTAACCAGACATCCTATCTCATCATCACCATTATCTATAATTCCACAGAAAAGAAGAGAGCTGTAAAATATAATAGTTAAATTCTTGTCGTTGCATCCTATGTAGGTGTCCATACAAAAGCTTTGGGTTCCAAAGAGAACTTAAATTTTTAGTACTTTCCACCCACTGTGGGAAACTTTCTATAGTGTGTTCTCTATCAAACTTTTTGCTACAAGTGACAAACCTGCTTATCCGATGGCCAGTGCTCATGATCTAGAGGTGTTAATAGTTATTAATATGATTATTATTATAGATTAAACTTTTGCTTAGGCAAATATTATAGAATGGAAGCACAACCACTTGGATTAGAAAAAAAGAAAGCAAAACATTTCGGTATTAACAAATTTGTTCAAGATTAAATATCATATAACAGCCAACTGTTTAAAAATGATTAGTAGGCCAGACTGCCAATATTGTCAACAAGAGCCTTAAAAAGAAGAAAAAAAGAACCCTACTTACCAACAAGATGCTTATGAAAATCTCTAATAGAGATCACTTGAAAACCTCTTAGGTAGAGATCCAATCAATTTGGAAAGATTCTGACTAGGATATGATGAAAGTTCTAGTTACCTAATGCCAATGTCATTCTTTAAACCCACCCCTAACCCCCACACATAAGAAAAATGGCGATGTTATTGGTGGATGGACCCAGCACCATGCATTTCTGCCATGTGTATTGTCATTATCCTTATAATTTTTTATAGATGTGTATCGCTGTCTATAATACTAAGTAATCGGACAATATATTCACCCTCGGCACCCTCTCCATTCAAATTGGAGAAAATTAGATGATTTGAGTCTAGATCCTCTACAGTAAGTTAAAATACATTAACATGCAATATATGGTTCTAAAAAAACGTGGTACTTAAACAAAAACAATTAAAACTCCGACCAAATTTAGGTGGGAGTTTTAAATTTTTGTATACATGTCACGCTGTTGACACTAATCGAACATTAATGTAGTTTAACCAACCGCAGAGTATATATCCTGGGTCATGATTTGCAGCTCAAATGTTGTAGCTAATGATGAGCATGTAAAAGCACAATATCAAGGTACGTGACACATACGGAAGAAAAAACATGATGTTATGGGTATTCCATGTTGTCATGATTATCGTAATCCAATCAATTGATAGCTTTGATCTTGGGTTTACTATATCCTAAATAAAATTATCTTAGCGTACAAACACCCATATAAAGCATGTTTGGCTGTGGGTTTTTCCCCACTTGTTAGAGCCTTGTGAGGTTTAACTTTAATCTACTTCAACAAAACATCATCTTTCAATCTTGACTTTGGTCTGACTATGGCAATTCTAAACATGTATCCATATATGTATACGTTCTCTTTTTCTTCTTTGGTTTTTTGTTTTTTGTTTTTTCTTCTTCTTTCTTTTTGGTAGTTTAACATTAGTAGTTATAGTTTATTAGTAGGTGAAGATGGGTTTTGAATTTATGTCTATAACTGGATAACACTAATCGACTTTATCGGCTTAGTAAACTGGTTTTAGTGTTTGCTTTATGATAGTATACCTATACAATAAAATGAGTTTTGGCACTTATGCTATTAAAATGTGCCTATCGGAGAGGAATTGTCGTTTTAACAAAATCTAATATAACTTATTAATTATAATTCTTGTTGTTGTTGTTGTTGATTTTTTTGGTGTGTGTGTGTGTGTGTGTGTGTGTGTGTAAATAAAGTACTTTAAAACAAAGAAAATAACCGGGTAGAAGTATTGGATTTGGGTTTGGATCCTGAAATTACTATCACTATGGGCCCAATCAGGAGAAGCAAAAAAGAATCAAAGGGTGTTTCAGTAAATAGATTCTAGACATACCAACATTGGGTTCTCAGGGGTGCATTCACCAAAGCATCCTAGAAAATGCTTTTTCTTTTCTTGTGATGGGGCCTGTTGGGTTATCCCTGCATATGCATCACAAAAAATCTTTCTCACTGGGTCTTGATTGTTATTCATCGTTATAATGACTATAATATTAGTCATAATGATGGATTCTTTCCCACTATTATCTTCAATGTTTAATTATTCAAATATTTGTTTTGGTGCATTTGTTTTGAGAGGTTGTTCCAAGGCTCTACAGGGTTGTGTTGCAGAAGAAGCATAAATTTAGTAGTTATTTATTAGAATTCAAATGTCACGAGGATTTCCCTCTCAACAAGTTACAATTGAAGGAGACTGCCTTACCATTGTCAAGCTTCTCATGAAGAATGACACTAGTCCCCCATGATGTATTAAAGAAATTATCCAAGACTGTTGGAATTTATTGAAGCATTCTAGAAATATCCAAATATCATATGCTTCCTGGGCCAGCAACGAAGCTGCTCACTGTATGACAACTATCACAGCAAAGGACTATATATTTCTAGTATGGAACACTTCTCATGTAATGGACGAATTAGCTTCTGTTTTTTTTATTTTGAATCTTGTAATCAGATGCCTTCTTTCTTTGATTGAATAAAATGAGCTTATGCTCTTTACCAAAAAAATAAAAAATTTGAAACAAAATCCATATATACCAAGGTAAAAGTTATTATTAGAAAATTCTATCTACATTTATAACATAATGGTCTATAACCATGTATTGCCATAACGTTTTTTTATTAACAGAACCATTACAGTGAGCATTATTAAGACCATGGTAAACCAACAAAAACATTTCATGGAATCTATTATGGGAGTTATTGAAATTTAACTTAATTCTTGATCAGCTAATATATAGGCAAAACTCTAGCTTCTTGAGTAGAAATTTAAGTAAACATACTTGGAAGACTTTGTAATTGCAGAGTAGGCTTTGGTTAAGGCGTTACACTATGGAAAAAGAGTGTAATATGTTTTGACAAATTATTTTGTTAGGGTCACAGATGGGCTAGCCAGTCTCGATGTGTGTCTTAAGTCTAGGCCCACACTGGTTGGCCTTAGCTAAAGGATTCTGTCAGCCCAACTTTGAGGCCTTAATTCCTTATTCAACAAAGCCTGGACCTTGGTAGCTGACATGATGGGCCATTGCTGTGTACTAATAGGACCTGGCCAAGCCCGACCTTAAAAATATGTATATAATATTTTTGGTATATATAATATTAAAAATAGTTCAATACCAGATTTCTCATTTAAGTTAGCCTTTGGGAGGCATCTATGCAAAAATATATGAGAAGAATAGGAAGAATATCTCCAAGCATAGTTCAGGTCTCCCAAGACTATGGGCCACTGTATAATGGGAAGATCCAGCTCAACACCCCTTAGAGGTTTTGCCTGATTAAGCCCAAGTCGAGCAGACCTTAATAGAGAATTAAACCCATCATGACTCGTGAGCTATTTGTTGGCTAGGGCGTGGGCCAGGCACCTTAAATCTTGGGCTAATAGCAGGCATTGTGTGGCCCAGGATGGCATAATCATAAAGAACCCCATGTGTCGAAAAATTTGCAATGCGGTAGCATTTTATATATACGTGGCTGAACAAATGAGAACATGAACTTAACCTCTTATTTACCAGGGTGGACGCATGAGAACATGACACTTGGCTGAATGAAGCAATATTTATTACCTCTTAATCTCTTATGGCCTTTGAAAACTTTACAGTCTTAGCCCAAAACTTAACACTCTTACGTTTTAATCCAAGGCCAAACTCACATTATCAATTTTCAAATTGAAATAAAATGCATCTCAAAATTTTGGATCGAATAGTGAATACTTCCTTACTAAAAAAAAAAACAAAATAATGAATACTTGGATTCACCAATATCTTAAGAATCATCTTAGCATTTCTCAATCAATCCCCATTCATAGTTTTAAATGTTTCGAAATTTCAGTTTCGGATGACAGTATTGGCTCAAAGTCTCGTGTTTCTTATGTCGAAATTTGCGGGCTTTTTTTTTTTTTTTTTTTTTATTATGATTAAAATTTTCAAAGAAAAAGGAGTCCCCTGCTCCCCTCAATTTTAAGTATTTTTAAAATTTATTATAATAATCTTAAGGGTTGCAATAGAATATTAGTTGTTTATGAGATTTATTTATAAAAAAATCAATCCTTGATTACTTTTTCCTAATTAAAAAAAGGGAGCAAAAATGTCCTGCCCAGTATTTGGTGTCGAGGACACCGGGGGATGTCATGTGGAATAAAATAAATGAGATTTTGAAATTTCATCTAACCCATGCCCAATTAATTCCATTTGAAGTCCCCTGGTGTCCTAGATAGAACATTTATTTTGTTAAAAGAAAAGCAACCTAAATTTTGAAAAACTCATTTATTTCATGAAAAATAATGAAAATTTTATGTCAACATATTGGTTTATAAACAGCCTATTTTGGATCTAATGGATAATATAATGATTTTTTTTTTAAAAAAAATACCTAAAAATTAGAAAGAATCACTTATTATGATGAAATTTCAGAAGTACCCACTAACAAATGGCTTTATTTAACGGAATATAACAGAATTTATATCGAAAGTAATAAAACAATATTAAAAGTAAATTTTACCGAGGAAAATGATTATGGAACAATCCGACTCAATAACCATAATCATACACCCCATCTTTTGGCGGTTTGTCAAGAGATCGAATCCCCCTACAGCATTCCACAGTTTGTTACATTGACTCGGCGAGTTTTTTACGATAAGATTTGCTGGCACTAGCAGACCACACCAGGCTAGCAAGAACGCGGAAGCGGAGAACGAGTTCGGGGGAGGAGGATGCTAGGCTTAGGAGCCCTTCAATTATCTTGCGGTTCCTCGTCGGCTCTTGCTTCTTCAATCCCTAATCCCACCTCTTTCTCTCATCTAATCTCAAGCAAAATCTACAAAACCAGCTCACTCTTTCTCCACTCAAATGCTTGTTTCAACGATTTCCTCTTACAGGTTTGTATAGAAAACCCCAAAATTTTTAATTTCTCAACCATTTTGAAATGCAACTCAGTTTACCCCTATTTTTTTATCAGGGACGAACAGGGTTCTCTGTTTTTGCTTCGAAGAAGCATACGAAAGGCAACAATACCCTTTTGGAAGTTGATGATTATGATGATGAAGAGGAGGAGGAGGAGGACGAGGATGAAATGGATGTGCCTCTTGCGAATATGAAGAAGTGGCTTGAGGACAAGCCGCCTGGGTTTGGTGAAGGAAAAGAGTATGATACTTCAATTGAGGATAAGCTGTTTGAAGAATTGGAGCAGAGTAGAAGAGCACAGCTTGCCAATATCAATAAACTTAAGAACAATCCTCCAAATCCCGATTCTAATAAACAGCAGCAAGTGCAGAAAGGTCAGATATTGATAAGGGCTATGTGGGTCCTGTTGGTTTTCTTTCTATTAAATGTTTTTATGCGATATATTGTCTGTAATGGTGTGCCCATTTACACATTTTATATGCTTTTTGAAAATCAGTTACTTTCTAGACTACACGCATTTTTTTTTGTGGGCAATTTGCAAGTGTATTAGTTACCCATTTGCCCATTTTATGCGCTTCGTCAGAATCAATTCCTTGTTATGAAGAGAAATACTTCTTGTTCTTTCTTTTCAATTCAAATTTTCTCTTTCGAAGAGGCTTGGCAAACTGACTTACCATTTGATTGGTATGGGAACACTGCAAACTGTGGAATGCCATCCTCCAAACAAAGGTATAGAGTACAGGCTTACTAAATCTTGAGAACCTATGTTATCTGACCTGTTTGATAGAACTTTTTGGGCTTTTGTTCTCATGTAACCTTTGATGAAACACAGTTATCCAAGACCCCACTGCAATTGAAAATTTGCTTGTCTCTCCCCGGATTTGTTCTACACTAGTAATCGTTCCTTATACACACTCTTAAGTAAGTCAGCATATCTATTTGAGACACCTTTTCTTTTCCAAAATCGTCCAATAGGTACCTTTTCTTTAAATCAATTCTTCTCTCTTAACTATTCCTTCAGTCGCCTGTGTTAGATTCACAATCTATTTGTGGTTTTCCAACTTGCAAGGGATTGAGAAGGCTCTCCTTTACCTCTTTGGAATGCATATTATACTTTCACAGGGAAGAGAATTCAATATCCTTTACACCGGGTTTGGTGAGAAATGTACTGCCCCAAAGTTCGGAATTATGTTTCAGATTATTAATAGAAGTTTCTTCTTATTAAAAATTGTTCCATTGATTAATTTAAAGTAAATGCATTGCAGCATTGATGAATATCTGTAGATGCATCCGAAGGTACTTGAGAGGTTATTGAAATGCTTTTTGTATTTGAAAGAATCGAATGCATGGAATGTCACTGTGAGTACTTTTACAAAACCATAAATCAAAAACTGCACTGAGGTTCTTCACTGGAGATGGTAGCTTGTGCTGCCTGTGAAGTGTATCTACAATTGGAGGATACAATGTGTGTTTATGTTTTTTTTCTTTGGTATGTTGTTTCATCTATATCATTGTGTGTGACAAATGTACAAGATGAAGGATAAACACTATCACATTCAGAGCTGGAAGAATAACGGGATTTTGCCCAAGTAAGTTGTAAAACACGGTACAGCTGGAGTTGGGTTCATAGGGATTTTTCACACTGGGTTATCCTTTCTTTTCATGTGTGGTCCTTCATCAACAAGAGAGTTCTCAATACATCTCTCTTTACGAATCCCAAAAGAGCTGTTGTTGCTCTCAACCAATTTCTTAAACATTGGTATCTTTATCTAGATCAATGTCCTAGATTAAAACACATGGCATTATTCCTCAACTGCCTCTAACTAAATAGGCACTAATCTTGAGAAGGTTCTTACCTAAGTCAACAAAGACTTGGTCTTACACTTCCCAATGGATCATTCTAGCCAAGTTACCCAAGCTAATCAGACATGATCAGACGTCAAATAACCCACGTTAATGAGATGCATCATGCACATGGATATTTACAAAATAAATAACATTTAATATATAAATAGGTTAAAAATGCATGATATGGTGTGCGTGCAGTGCATAGTTGTGTATGCAAAAGGACATGATTGTCCAACGGATTGAGGATTTGTCCAATTGGATTTAGCCTAATCAAGCCTTTCCTTTGATCGAGGGCTTGTAGCCACATGATCTACCACAAGAATGCTCCATTTTCTAAAAATATTTGCTGCAGCAGGGATTCCTGTTAGGCAGACATGATTTTTTTTAGGGATAAAAGGACGAACTTTATTGAACGAAGGAGAAGAAAACAAAAGGAAAACAACAGCAAACAACACGAGCAAAGAGACCCTCATCAAGAAGATGAAGGGCTAAAGAGAAACGAAAAACAAACAACCCACAAAAGGAAAAATAGACACTATAACTCCTCACACCAAATAGAATGTCACTCCCTTTCCACAAATTCAGTCCTAATAAAGGTCCAGTCAAACAAAGACCTATAAATACGAAGAATAATCTCTTCCAGACTCCTCGACTTGCCTTCAAAGATTTTAGAATTCCTTTCTTTTCAAAGACCCCAGCAGATGGTTCCCGGCAAAAAGGACCATATGAAAGCAGACATACCCTCTAAATTGTGCATCCACCACCTCGAAATCAACTCACGCATATGAGAAGGAAAGGACCAATAAACATTAAGGTGAGAAAAGAAAAAACCCCAAACCTAGTAAGACAAGCCACAATAAACAATAGATGATCCACAGTTTCCTCTTCCCTTAGGCACAACACACATCAGTTTGCCAAATTCCAACCCCTACTCTGCAGATGGTCTAAGGTGAGAATTTTATCCAGAACCATGTTCCACAAAAAGAAACAAATTTTTAATGGGATGCCCGGATTCCAAATGCCTCTGAAAGGAACGACTCTAATCCCATGCCCAACCATCTCCATATAGAGAGACTTTGAGGAAAATCTACCATTTCTAGCGAGAACCCATTCCAAGCCATCCACCCAATTGGGGTCAGGCTTAAACCCCTCTAAGATACCCAACAAACTATACAACGCTTCCAACTCTCAATCATTTAAATCCCTACGAAGCCTCGACATCCAAATATTTTCCCCTACGTCAAAGGAATCAGCCACACTCTTCATAGGATCGATAGCCAAGTTGTAAAGAGCTCTAAAAGAGTCCTTTAAAGCTCTTCCATCCATCTATCCTTCCAAAATCTAATGTAACTCTCCGATCCCATTTTGAACCGAACATGGTTCCAAAAAATCTCATTTAAGTTTTGAATTGATTTCCAAATACCACATCCATGTCTAGACCCCACCCTTTTCGCCTTCCAAACCGAGTCTACGCCGAATCTAGCCGCTACTACCTGATGCCATAAACTATCCCTTTCCTTCCCAAACCTTCATAGCCATTTGGCTAACAACGCCCTATTATGATCTCAAATCGATCTCAGCCCAAATCCCCTTCACACAAAGGCCTACAGATAGATTTTCAATCCACCAAATGATACCTATGATGCTCCCCCATATCATTCTAAAGAAAATTTCGAAATAAAGTTTCTATCCTAGCCATCACCAATCCCGGAATGGTAAAAAGTGAGAGGAAGTAATTGGGAATAGAGGTCAAGGTGGCTTTTATCAAAGTCAATCTCCCACCTTTCGATAATAGCTTAGCTTTCCATGACTCTAACCTCAACGTGATTCTTTCAATTACTGGATTCCACACCTCTTTAGATTTGAACTTTGCTCTTAAAGGAAGCCCCAAATAGGACGATGATAAAGAACCAATTGTACACCCTAAAATCCAAGCTAAGTTGTCAATATTCAAAACATCTCCAACTTTGAAAAGTTCACTTTTACCCAAATTAATATGAAGACCCGACATCGCTTCAAAACCACAAAGAATACATCTGAGGTAACCAATTTGCACTCTATCCACCTCACAAAATATCATGGTGTCATCCGCAAATTGCAAATGAGATATCCTACAATCTTCATCCCCCACCATAGACACCGAAATAAAAACTCCTTCCGCCTTCTTAATCATCTTGCTCAAAACCTTGGACACCATAATGAACAAGAGCAGAGAAAGAGGATCACCTTGGCGCAAACCCCTCGAACTCCTTAAGAAACCAGCCGGCCAACCATTTATCAAAATTGAAAGTTTCATTATTTTAATACAATGGAACATCCAGTTACACCATTTATGCCCAAAGCCCATTCTTTCAAGAATATAATCCAAGAAATTCCAATTCACATGGTCATAAGCTTTTTTCAAATCAAGCTTGCAAATGACCCCACTTCTTTTTTACAACCATCTATCTTCAATGCATTCATTAGCAATTAAGACACTATCTAGAATTTTTCTCCCTTCTCTAAAAGCGCTTTGAGGTTGAGCAATGATATCTTTCATAACCAATTTTAATCTAGAGGTCAACGTTTTAGAGATGATCTTATACACATTACTCAACAAACTGCTTGGTTGGAAATCTTTTTAACTCATTAGCATCATGCTTTTTGGGAATCAAGGTAATGAAAGTATTGTTTAAATGTTCATAAAACTCTTCCGAATAGTAAAATTCCTCAAAAACTTTTATTAAATCAACTTTGACAATATCCCAATATTTTTGAAAGAAAGATATAGAAAATCCATCCGGATCCGGAGCCTTACCACCTTTCATACCAGAAATAATCTTCAACACCTCGTCCTCCGAAAAATGTTTTTCTAACAAATTTCTCTCGTCGACAATGATACGATCAAACTCCATCCCATCCAACCGAGGCCTAACGTCAACATCTTCCTTATACAAGCACTGATAATACTCTTCCACCCCTCTCCTAATTTCCTCTTGATTCTGGGTCTAACTCCCATTAATTGATAAATCATAAATACCATTAGTTTTCCTGTGATGAGAAGTGATTTTATGAAGAAAAAAATTGTGTTTTTGTTCCCTTCTTTCAACCAAGTGATCCTCGAACATTGTCTCCAAAACGTTTCATCTTTAACGGCCAAACCGAGAAATTCCTTCTTCCATCTTTCTCTATCCACCCTTTCCAAAGGAAAAGGCGACCGCTCCTCTTCCACCAAATCCAACTTCCTAATATGACACCGACATACTTCCAACTTAGATTTCAAAGAATCTCCCGAATTCTTATTCCAAGCTTTTAATTTAAACTTCAAAGCTTTAAGGTTAAGGCGAAGATCCTGCTAGGATTGCTAGAATACCTTACTCTATTTCACTCAATCTCCACCACCTCCATAAAATCATCCTCCAAAAACCACATCTCCTCAAACTTAAAAGGGAGAGACCCCCTCATCAATTGCTTACGCTCCAATAAAATAGGAACATGGTTAGAAGTAACTCTGGGAAGGGCCACTTGAGAATGATCCAAAAATAAAACATCCCAATTATCACAATTAAGAAAACGATCAATTCTGCTCAAAGAGGCATTACTCTGAAAATTTGACCATGTAGATTGCGCCCCCTTAAGAGGTCTGTCCATAAGATGTCATCTATCAATAAACTCACCAAATTTTCGCATACCAATATCCTTACTGTCATTTCCACTTCTCTCCCTCGGCATCCTAACCAAATTAAAATCCCCCCCCAATGCACCAAGACAAATCCCAACGAGCTTTAATATCATCTAACTCAGATAAAAACGCATCAACTTCAACTCCTTGAACGGGACCATACAGACCCACAAACACCCACTCCAACACTGAAGAGATAAGCCTGCATTGAATAGCAATAAAAAAATGCCCAATTTCGTGTTCCAACACCTCAATTTTATCCTCATCCCACACCAAAAGAATGCCCCCCGAAGCACCCCACGATGAAAGATCCAACCACCTAAGGGGCCTACTTGTCCACATCTCTTCAACCACATCAATGTTTATGATCTGAATTTTAGATTCTTGCATACTTAAAATATCCAGAGTAACACTAGAAACACATTGTTTGATCACCGCTCTCTTATCACGATTCTCCATCATTCTCACATTCCAAGAAAGAATTTTTAAATCCATAAAAATTCACTTCGAGACACCCTTATCATATAGGGCTCCTTTCACATGACCCGCCTAATTTATTATCATAATTGATGTTGCACTCCAACCTCTTGAGTTCACTCCTTAACTTTTTAGAAGTCAAAGAATTAGGTTCTACCCCCTGACCACCCAAAACTCTTCTCCTTTCAATCAACATGAACAAATCCACAGCCTCCTTCTCACAACCTTCATAAGAAATATCCAAAAAAGGGTCAAATTCCTCTAGTTTCGTAATCACCCACATAGACATGAACTCTGCATTTCTTGCCGCAACCCCCTCAAGGAAACACTCCCGCTCCCCCGCTTTACTCCTTTTCGGAGTAAACATACCTTGTAATTCCCCCAAAACCTCAGATCTCTTTCTTATATCTAGTGGTTCGACATTCAAAATTTCTCACCCACAATAACCAGTTGATTCTTAGGCTCCGACATCTGCCCCCCCCCCCAATTCCATTAGAAGCACTAGCTTCCAAATCCCCACAACAGGAAATTTGGATAAAATTCTCACCCACACCAGGTTTATCGAGATTCCTGTAGTAATCATAAGCCATATGCAAAGAAGAAGGTTGTAATTTAGAAAACAAATTAGTATCCATATTTAAATTTACCAAATGGAGAGACATCAACTCTGGGTAACCCATTTGTTCACATCCAGCCTTACACAAGATTAAGTTGACGTCCTCCCTCAACTTCAATGATACCCGGTCCTTATCCCCCATTAGCGGAGAAGCATTATCGACGTGATGGATCTCCAAATCAGAAAGAAGCCTGTGCCCCATAGAGCCTCTTTCTACCGGACTTTCAGCATCAGCCATGGTACCAAAAGAAACTCGATCCTCGATGAAAGGCATGCACGATACAGTCGAAGACTTCACTCTTGATGTTGAACAATGATCGGGATCAGCACCACTTCCTGGAGCCGGCCAAAACCCACCTTCATCACGTGTGATCAGACCATTTGATGGCTTATGTACCTCATCCAAATCACCAAAATTCCAGCATCTAATGGAACGATCTCCCATCACAACCAAGGACTGCACCACACCCAATGACCCATCTTCCAAAGGCAGCCCAGGCACAGGCCCTTCAATTAGAGCAATATTCTGCTTACCGTGATCCGCCTGGCTATAACCAGCTATCCCCTTATCCCTAGTCTCCATTGTCTTTAGATCTTCCACCATAGATTCCTCAACAGAAGGGGCCGACGACTCCCCTGAACTCGACAGAGAGTCAACCACTTTAGAGCACCAGGAATTTTGCAAACCAGCATTGATCACACTATTCCTAGATCTCGTTTGACCCAATGACATCTTCGAAACAGTAGTTGAATGGCCAAGCGAAGGAGGCATAGTATAGGGCTTGGAAAGATCCCACCTCTCAGCTGTTGAAGTTGGATCTTTCGAAGTCCCACCCTCTTTGTCCACGTAAGTAGACCCAACTGGTCTCCAAACCTTACTTGGCCCTGGACCACATCTTGTCCCTTGGTTGGTTTCACTCATGAGCGGTTCAAACCGGTTTACCCATTTCTCGTTCCAGTTATACACATTTAGATCACTTTATTGAATGGAATTCTGACTACCCCCTTCTTAGCATGAACACCACATCTATCTACCATAATTTACCCATCGGACGGCCCAAAGTTCTCCACAACACCCCTTTCCATCTTTTCATAACCACCAGCCTGCATATCTTCTTTTAAATAATTTGTCATTTCACAAAACTGCTCCCTGTCACTGTTCTTCTTCCCTGAAAACATGGACCTGCATCCGCAAGTGGTATTACCCATCTTACATGTCAAATCTACTAACATAGGTTTTACTTTTGGATTCGATTTCAAGTTTGAATCCCCACCCAGTGCGAGATTAGGGTCACCCCTGCAGAACTTCACCGGCAACCGGACACCACCATCGGACTAGATACCCGTCACCATAGAAAATTCCCCTTTCGATCGAAATTGCCACTAGATAATATTTGCCTTTATCCACAACCGAAATCAAGCGAGGGATACCTCTTAGGTTTGTCTCCACAATTTCCAGCCTCACCCACCGAAGTTCGTCACAGGATAAGGTTTGGTGATCTATAGAGTGCAAACCCCTACAAATCTTCCCTATGGCTTGGAATATCTCAATGGTCCACATATGCATGGGAAGCCCCCAAATACAGATCCATCTACGTTTGAATAAGCTCTCATATCGAATGGTAAACATCTCAAGTTTCCACCAATTGAACTCAAATAAATTGCCTTTTGGATCACCATTTCCCCCAACCACATAATCGTTGCACCACCGCTGGGGAAGGGCAAAAGAAAAGGGCCTTATCCTCATCAACTAGAACCCAAGATAACTGAGCTTCAACCCACAACATAATATCAGCCCCCATCTCTATTTCCTCCCATTGAGTCACACAGCTCTTGTGGCAGCACACCACCATCCTCTCCTACACATCCACTTCTGGTGACGTAATAGGGCATTGCACATGGATCACCCAATCCAAATCTCGTTTCGCCACCTCCATCGAAAGCTTTTGACCCATAGTGCCAAAACCAGGTCCAATGGGGAAAAAAGACGTTAACGATAATGGTGGAGGAGTTGCACTTGCAACATGCTCACCACAGAAAGACCGGCGCAACACAAAATCCACGTTAGTCCAGCCCGAATTACGATCTCCCCCTGGAAGAACAATCGCATACTCCTTACCATTTCTCCCTAACACCGACCATTTCAAAAACGATCCCAGCGTGTTTGAACGACCTTTGATGCTCACAACCCCCCTACCATCATCTTTAAAACGTGAAATGGCTGTCGGAACAACCTCCCGGCAAGCCATATCCAACAGCTCACAAGCCCAATGAATAAGTTCATACTTGAACCAAATGAAAGCGGAGAAATTTTTCTAGCGTTCGGTGATACGAATCACCTTTTCGTTACCATCATAATCTTCCTTAAATTCAAAGGATTTATGCTCGATGATAATGGATTGTTTGATCATTTTGATGGATCAAGATGATATAACGAAAGGGCCATTAGTTAGTGGGCTTGACAAGAAGGGAGCCAAGCTGAACCCATCAAAACCCGGACTGGGCCTATCAGCAAGCTTAGACTCCCAACAAAAGAGCTCTTATTCAAACAATTCCTAACTTACCTAGAAAAGGCATATGATAGAGTACCAAGAGAGATCATTTGGTGGGTTTTGGATAAAAAAGGGGTCCCAAGTAGA
>JAOXJP010060743.1:0-15678 GCA_025762735.1 Platanus orientalis | reverse complement strand
ATGCCGGTGCGTAAAAGGTTGCTAACCCTCTTATGGGATGGTTAGGCTTTTCTGGGAGTCGCCACCAACTTAGGGTTAACCGATGGAGTTAGACATCGGTTCTCCTCTCTAGGTGAAGAGGAGAAGTCTAGACCTAAAGGTCTAGGGGTTTAACTCCTAATATTGGTCTACATTCCTGAGATAAAGGGTAAGTTGTTTAGTTGCATTTGGAGAAGGTGTTAGGCACCCCAAAAACCCACCTTTTTAGGGCAGCTTCTCTCATTCATACATGTCTTGAATTATGCTAAAGTCCATGCTTGTTAAATGTAAAGTTATTGGTCCTGGACCACCCCCGTGGTGTGATCATTGCGGTTGTACCTAAGACATAGTCTCGAGTTGCCTACATACCCGATCTGATGGTTCAGGAGTTCCTAGGGTTTTATCGAGATCAAACTGCATGTAGTTCTAGGGGTTTGTTGTGTGTGCCAATCTCGGTAGTCAAGTACGTTTGACTATGAGAATGATTTAGGGTAAGTTTATTTTAGATTATTTGTATACTTACAAAGTACTCCATGTTGCTGCAAAATGGAGACAAGTTAGCTAAATGGGGGTTGGGACTATGTTGTACCAATGTGCATGATTTTGAGAACCTAATTGGGCTATGGCCAAGTCTCAGGGTCTTTGGGTTACAAACCACTGCAACATGACCCTAAGGTAAGGTGGAGACTATAAAAGGTTAGGACGGGTTGAAATGTAGTGAACGGGTAGGTTGACTGGACCTGGTCATACTGACATGACAGCCACTACTCAAGCGTTGTCTCCTAGGTAAAGTTTGGGTATTTGATACAATTGGAGATCAGAAGTGTATAGTCAACCTTCCTTAGGTAGGGAGGCTTTGGAGATGTCCAATGCATGGAAGCGTTTGAGATAACTAGGCTTGTGAATGGGAATTACGGCACTGATGCCAAGATAATGTTCCCAATCTAAGAAGGATTTGCGCTCCTCAATAGTGAGTGTAAGCTTTTGTTCTCTGAAGCTAAAAACCATAGATGGTAGGTCCTAAAATGAAATGGCTGCCTTTAACAGTGGCCAATCCAAGTTTATTTGTGCTAAGGTCAATGTTGCCCCTAGCTAGCTTTGATTTTTCTAAATTCCCGTTCTTTGAGGGAAAGTCAATTAAGGCCTTTACAAAATTCATAGAGATTGTGGAGTACAAATCCAATTGTACAGGTCTGTGGTCCATGTTTATAAGCACAAGCATGAACACAGGGTTAAAAATGTCATTTTACAATCAAAAGCAATATTCTACAGAACTTAAGCCTAACGCCTGAATTTTGTGTCAATGCCTGAATTTTAATGAATTCATGCATTGAATGCATGATTAGGTGTTGGAACAGTTATGGGCAAAAAAAGCTTAACACCTGAAATTTGTCTCAACTCCTAAATTTAATTGAATTAAAATTCAGGCATTGGGAGCATGATTAGGCATTGAAAGCAGTTACAACTTTTAAATGGCCTACGATTGAGTCTTTTGTCTTTTTGTGTGCAACTTGTTATTTTTCAGTTATGAACAAGAAAGAGTGTTCTTCCTTCTTCATTTTCCAAATTTAGCCAAAAAATCATCTTTTTACTCCCACCACAATGAATCAAGGAGGATCAAGCCGACATTTCCTACTTCTCTTAGCATAAGAGAAGGCGTTGTGGAAGAAACCAATTGCTGATGAGGTAAGTTTTGGTTTGTTTTATTGACTTATTTTCCATTTTTGTGAATTTTCCTTGTTCTTTGAATGCTTTGATTTGGATTCAATGTTTTTGTTTGATTTTGCATATATTCTTTAGATTACTTTGTATTTTTAGGTTTAAAATCATTGGAAAGGAATTATTTTGTTTTATTCTTGAATTTAGAATTATTTAGAATAGGTTTTTTCAAGTTTTTTATTGATTTTTGAATTTTCCAATGCCTGAAAATCATAGCCCTAATTATAGGCATAACGCCTGAATTTTCAATGTTTTAAAAACCAAGTGTTGAAAATTCAAGTGTTAGCCTGAAATTCAGGCTTTGAGCAAAAATTCAAGCGTCATCCTAAAATTCAGGCTTTAGGCTTGAGACCCAAAATTACAGATTTTGGCTTTTTGGATTCTTTTTGGTTTGTTTTAGGTTCTTTTGGTTCCTAAACATTGTTCAACCATGTTTTTATGTATTTTCTCTTGTAGGCTAGGGGGAGGGTAAAGCATCATAGCTCTTGGTCCAGGGTCTAAGCGTTGTGGGGGCGTATGTGCTCTAATATCCAAGATAGGGTATGGGCCATGGGTTTGGGCCATTTTTTGAGCCTTCCTATGCTGAAGGCAGATAAGGGTTCGATGATGGTCCTGGCTGAGAGGTGGTTGCCCATAGACCTCTTCAGCCTACCCTTGTAGTATACACACTTTCCACCTTCCGATGGTGGAGATTGGTCTACCTCCCATAGACCTCTTCATGATGACTGGTCTTTCCATGGACAGCACGCCTTCACTTAGCTCAGATGACTTCGACCCAGAGTTGGTGGCTTGATGCAAATGGCCTCAGCCCGTGGCGTACTACAAGGGCACGAAAGGTGTCCTTCCATCTTGGTTCGAGGAGATGTGTGGGCTACCAATCAGAGCCCATTGACAAAGATTGTCTTCTTCACCCGTGCCTTCCTAGTGTACATGATGACCTGCTCCATCTTTTGCGAGAAGAGCAACAGGATCTACTTCTACCTGTTGCCAGCTTTAGAGGAGCTAGATCTCATGGGTACTCACAATTAGGATAGGTCTGCCTTTGGGTGGATGTGCTCCAAAATGAGCGAGATCTTGTCCTGGTAGGGCCCTCATGCATTCCTGAGGTTGTATTTTCTTTGGGAGGTATGACTTACTTTTATTTCTTTATTTAATTTTTGTCTTTTATGTTTTTTTCTTCCTTTAATTTTTTATGACATTAACTCTTTGAATTTTTTTCTTTTGTAGGTATGGTGTGTTATGAGCATTTCCCATCCTTGGCCTCCACATGGAGGGGTGAGGAGGTGTTTCCCTTCCCCTGCATAGTAAGGTGGAAGGTCTCAAACACCCACCACAAGGTCCGTAAACCCATCTCGACCTTCTGACTAGAGCTGGACCTTTTTATAGCTAACCAGGTAGGTACATAATGCTTTGATTTATTAGATTGATTCATTATTATTTTCTTTTTAAATCTTTATCTAATTCCTATTGTGTTTTATGCAGGTTAAGTGGCGCCCATGGACCCGATGGGTCTTGAATAAGGATACTACCCTGGACCAGACCTTAGCTTGGGCTTGGTCCCGTCAGCAGGTCATTGTGGTGGCCATTAACGAGGTCACCATGTACCTCGAGGAGAGGTGCTAGCACCAAGTCAAAGTGGGAGTGGAGGACTTCGTGGTCCCACACTTCCCTCCACGGGTTATCAACACCAAGGGAGAGACCAGTAGAGTGGAGACATGTACTGAGGTTTCGATTTTCTGGGATTAAGCTAGGGATTATTGTGAGTGGTGGGCCACTCAGTCTTGTGGGCCTTTGGGCTGCCCCACCAAGCCCTAGGTGAGTCTGATTTCTTTTTTTGTTTCAAAACTCTTTTTTACATTTTATTTTATCTTGCTTGTTATTCTCTTTTTTTTTACATATTTGACTTGTTTGATTTTAGCAGGTTGTTGAAGCATAGCCCGCAAAGGAGCCAGCACCTCGTACTCAGAGGGGATGGAAGAGGAAGGTTCCTCCCGCTGAGCCTGACATGGTAGGGATGGTGCCAGAGGTAGTGACCATGACCGACCTTAAGGGTGGAGTCAGTGAGGAGCCTTTGCCCAAGGCCAAGCTCCCTGAGGGGTGGGGACCTCCCGAGGCAATGACTTAGGTATGATTTGTTTGATTTTAGTGATATTTTAAAACTTATGCATGTTTTAATTTTCTGACAAAGCTTTATGTACTTAATGCAGGTTTCAAGGGAGGTGTACTTGAGTGCCCTCTAGAAGCTGGTGTGGTGCTTTGCCCTGGTGGGGCAAAAGCACCAAGCTTATTTAGCTAAGATCGTGGCTTTGAAGGAAAGCCACGGGGCAGAGGTAGAAGTGCTAAAGATGTAGGGGACACCGAGATGTCTTCTATTGAGGCTGGGGGAGAGTAGACTAGGGGAGTGCAAGCTGGGAGAAAGTCTGAGGTGCACACGGAGCTAGTGCCTAGCGGTGTCGTTGAGGTGGCTCCTTTATAGATAGATGATAGTCCTCTTAGGACTAGATAGGGTGCTTCTAGGGTTCATGATATTGACGCCTCTCGTTGGGGCGGAGGCCGCTCATACTCTAGGAAGAGGAAACATATGGGCAAGAAGGGGACAATGGAGCATGTATGAAACAACTCTGATGACGGACTTGGGGATTAAACTCCTTTCTTTTTATTTATTTTATTTTATCTATCTTTTGAGAGATGAATTCAGATACTTTGGATGGGTTGTACATATTTAACCCTGGATGACTTGGACATGTTGAGTTGTTCTTTTTATTTTGATTTTTTAGTTGAGAGGGATGAACTTAGATTAGTTACGTACTTTGGTTACTTGAGGATGACTTTTATTTATTCATTTTTCTTTGTTCTTTTATGACATGGTTTGGTTCGCATTTTGTTCTATTTATGGGATGTCTATGCACTCTATGCCATCACATTAAATATGTTAAGCAAAAGGGGTGAGAGATACCCAAACTTAGATAAGAAGGTAAAATCCGGTCTTAGTTGTCTATAAAATGATTTGGACTAATTTATAAAATCAAACATGAATTCCTGGTTCCTTTTAGTCAATCATGCAAGCAATCAATCAAAATTCTGGCAAACAAATTCTAAAGCTAGGCCTCTAAGCTATTGACTGTAGCCTAAATGACTCTAACCTAAATATAACTAAATATGCATGTTTCTTTGAGATTCTAAAAGATAAGTGTACCAGTCAAAACACCTCCCTGAAAAAGATCGGATCATAGAGTGGTAACTGGCTTTGATAACTCGGAATGGTTGCGCTGACATAGCAACAACTGCTCAGATGTTGTTCCCATCCTATGTGGTGATCCAATGTCGGTCCATTGGTGGATAATGACCTAGATAAGGGTTCATCAGAGTGATGTATTGGTGCAATGTCATGTCCTCTAACTCATTTTGTGTAAAGTATAAAATAATAGAGATGTATTCATACAAGTTGTTCAAATATGAATTTAGTCCTACTAACTAATTCAAGCTTCCCTAAAGCTAAGTGATCATGTTTTTTATCCTATGCATGGTAATTTGGAATGAGTGTTTAAAGATGGAGTGTTATCCTAACTAACTAATGGAGTAACCTAAGTCTAATCCAAAATGAGTAGACATGTGAGAAAGCAAATAGACATGTGAGCATTTGTATAAATAATGTAAAAACATGTATTTGAGACAACTTAAGGCATGTACATGTGGAGATTAAATGAGTCCCCAGAGAGTCACCATTCTATGGACGTTGGGGTCCTAGGGGGAGTTCGTGAGCATCGCCCGCCTGTGGTTTTCGAGCCCACTTTTTAGCGCATGATGTTGGTGCATGAAAGGTTGCTAACCATTTTAAGGGAAGGTTAGGCTTTTAGTTGGAGTTGCCACCAACTCGGGGTTAACCGATGGAGTTGGACACCGATTCTCCTCAGAGAAGTCTAGACCCAAAGGTTTATGCGTTTAACTCCTAATACTAGTCTACGTTCCTGAGATTAAGGGTAAGTTGTTAGGCACCCTAAATACCCACCTTTTTAGGGTGGCTTCTCCCATTCACACGTCTTAATGTGTGTCAATGCCCATGCTTTGTGAATTCTGAGCTGTATATTTGTTGAATTTTTCTCAAGCTTAATGCTTGAAATTTACCTTCGACGCTTGAATTTTTAATGCATGAATTTAATTCAGGGTGAAATTCAAGCATTGGTTCCTGAAAATTTTAAAAACCGGCCTTTATGTTAACCTATTCTAATTATAGGAGACCCCTCCTAGGTTAGACCCTTAGAGGGATGGTGGACCCCTCTAAATTATTCATTGCTTGGTTCTTTAGGGTTAGGTTCAACCCTGCCATAAAATGGAGAAAAGAAAGAAGTTGTATTTTTTATGTTTCAAGCTTAACACCTGAATTTTAACTCAACGCCTGAATTTAATTCAAGATGAAATTTAGGCATTGGGAGCTAATCAGATCAACATATTTAGGTGGTCTTTTAGGGTGGTTTAGTGGGTCCCAATACTGTGGGACCTTGGGTTAGGTTAAGGGAAGTTTCCTAGGGTTACACTATGTAACCCTTGGGGACAAGGTATCTGCTAACATGGAGATATGATCTCCCAAAGTAGACTATCTGGTCATTTGTTATAGGCTTAACGCCTATTTTTTGTCCTGACTCCTGAATGTTCAACGCCTAAATTTAATTTAGGGAAAATTCAGGCATCGAGTGCTGGGGTCAGCAACCAACCTTGGCTTTTGGGCCACACAGGTGAGGCCTAGAGGGGTATGGTTTCTCCTAGGTTTTTGCACTACACCTAGGCTACACATACACTTAACTAATTTTGACAACATCATAATTTTTAACCCAGGCTTAATGCCTAAAATCCACTCCAACACCTGAATTTCCTCTCAACGCCTGAAATTAAATTCAAGCGTTGGGAGAGGAATAAGGGCCCAGATAGGTGCTTTCACACGGGATTAGATTTCAGAGGTTAGAATAGCCATGGGACAGGCCTAGAGAGGGTCAAGGCTTCCTGGGGTGGGTCCCAAATCTTAATGCCTGATCTTACTCTTGACACCCATTTGTTCAACACCTGAATTTTAATTCCATAAAATTCAGGCATTAGTTATTGAGAGAAAATCCAGCAGTTGGATTTCTCGAATTTGGGGCTCTTAGGGTTTTGAGAAAAATGCAAAATTATGCATGACGATAGGAAACATATATAATAACATCATATCAAAAATTGGGCTTTAGATCATGCATACAAAAATCAAACCAAAAATCATAAATATTAGGTTGAACTAGGTCACCAGAGACCCAGATTTTGGGATCTATTTAGGGGGCCATCTCGAGGCCTTCCACAGCTCATAAAATCACAAAATTAAATCTACTAGTAAGCATACATGTCTAATCTACCATACTAAAATTTGGGCTTCAAAATATTTGTAGAAAATTTATAAAAATTTCTATACTAAAACATGCTCAGAAATGAAAGCAAGTAAAGGTTGTTAAGCCTCTACTATGTAACCCGAATTGAAGCAGTGAGTTAGCAATAATTGGACAGCATAATAACTTGTTAAATGAACATATGAGGATGGAGATGAATAAAACAAAAATGGTTTAGGCTTACCTTAGGTCCAAGGAGCCTAGGGTTTACAAAGAACTTTTTTTCCTCTCTCTCCCATTTTTTTAGGGTTTTGGTTGCCAGTTATCCCCTTATGCAAGAAATTGGGGCTATTTATAGCTCTAGTTGGAATTAATATGTGGCTAGGGTTAACCTATAATGGAGGGTGGGGATTAGTTTTAGGTGATTTTGGGTGTAGGGCAAGGATGGATCTAAATATGGGTGGCTAAGGTTAAGGGGTTTTGTGTTAGGTGACTTGGCTGAAAGAGAGGTTGGGATTAACTTGAGGATCTGATGTGGAGGGTGAGGATTAAAAAGTGTTTGTTCACTTGGATTGGTGAGATGGACAAAGGGGTGCTAGGGATGCCTTTGGTGGTTTTCGGTTGGTTGCAATTTTCATTAGGGGGCATCAAGTTGCCATTTAGGGGGACATGGGGGGGTACCCTAGTGATTTGAGACTCAGCCCCTAGATCTAAGGGTGAGGGATGAGGGTGCACATTAGAAGATTCCAATCCAAGGACTGTCATTTTATCTCTTAAGGTGTGAATGCATTAAATGCTATTAATGAGCTAAGTTTGAAAAGTCTTAGCTAATTAATGGATATTTATTGCTTTTAAGGTTTTTAAACCCTATCTCTATTGTCACGCCTCACGAGCTTTTAAGCTCAGAAGTTGGCCAACTTAGTGTCTTTTTCTAAGGTTGTAGATACTCTAGTCGCACTAAACCAATTAGAACCAAATTACGATAAGGGCAAGGTGTGAAATCAGGGTTTTTTAACTTGAAAAGCTCTCATATGCACTTTGAAAGGCAAGATGGTAAAATTAATCTAAAAACTGTCAAGTGATAGATGATCCTGGTTCTAGGTGAGTCATAGCCTCTGACTACGTTGATTACAATGTCTAAGCAAAAAACTAGGTCAAAACCCCCTTTTTGGGGGAGTTGGAGAATACTAGACTGGAAATGTTGATGGTTTTTCTCTAGAATGCTACCATGAGCCATATTTATGAGATTTAAAGTTTAAGGAGTCTCAGAGTTATAGTATTTGATAGATTGGCTACCAAATTCCTAGGCATTTGCCAAGAGATTTTTTAAGCCAGGTCATTTGGAAAGATTGAGTTTCTATAACTGCCTAAAGGCTAGTAGAATTGGGTTGTCAGACATTCTCTGAAGCCAGAGTTTATGAAATGATATTCTAAGGAAAAGGGTGAAACTGAGAAAATGGGCTTGACCTTGCTGCATTCAGAGTCTGGGAGAACTTTTAAGGGCATTTCGGTTGCCAAATACAGATGAAAAGTGTTTTATTTTGACTTGAGCAGAAATGATGGCTTAGGCCACGTGATTCTTATAATCCATTGCAAATTTGATAGTTTAGAGGCCTTGAATTTATTATGGGGTGGCCACTGACAGACTAAATTTTTGAATTTAGGTGAACTCCCAGGAGTTAGCTAAACACATGATTTTTAGACCTAATTTAGTACTCTTTTTGGAGTATTTGAGGGAATCTAAGCAGATAAGTTTTGTGAAAGCTCATGCTCTTTAATAGTTTTTTGAAGGCCTCGGGATTCTGGATATATGGGCATCGACTGATCCTGATTTGGAGGTCTGGAGAACATGCTGGCTCCATATGAGCAAAATGCAGCTAAGCAACTTTTTGACCCTTTGGGGAAGATCTGAGATTTCACAGAGGTTTGAGATTTCAAAATTCTCTTCTCAAACTTGGAGATTTAAAGCTAAGATTAATGCCGAGATATAACGATCAACCTTTTTGGATTCAGAGATCGGATGAATCTTTGAGAGCTCTTTTAAGGGTTATTTTTTGGTTAGGGTCATCATAATTTGAGAAATTGGTTGTTTCCAGTCTCAAGCAATATCTATTTTGTAATGAGTTCCTTAGAATAGCTAGAAGTAGGGATGCATAGCATCTGAAATTACACCATTCAGGTAATGAGAGAAGCTTCGGGGATCCTTTGAGGGTCTAGGGGTAAATTCTCTAAGGTGAAAAGGATAAAATCATAATTTTTCACCCATAAATCGAAAAAAGTGAAAATGAGAATTCTTTACCTATGATGCTTCATGACAAGAAGGCTTATATAGGCAAGAGAAATTCTGTTATCTGAGTGGCAAATAGTGAGTTATGGGCTTTTGAAGGCAAAAAGGTAAAATGGTAATTTTTTCCACCTGTGATGCTTTGCTGGAAAAAGACTTACAGAGGTTAGAAAACTTGCTCATAACATCGATGGGGTTCTCAAATGTGGACCCTCAAAGTCCTGTTGATGCTTTTGATGGAGGATTAGGGTTTAAGCTGAAATGGTGTATTTGGGTTGTAGTAAGGTTCTTTGACTAGTTCATTTGCGATTAAAGTCCAAGTTTTCTTTTCTTAAACCTAAGGTGCTTAGAGTCTTAATGCCTAAATGTTGTTATGCTGTCCTTATGCTATCAACTAATCTGAGTCAAAATTTGGTTGTTGATAGGTACAAGAGAAGACCAAAGAGGAAGAAGAAATGAGCAAAAATAAGATTTTTAAAGTAGCTATTCGAAAGTCCCACCTATTCTTAATTGAGCAGTTGTCCAAGACACCACCACAAGTTTCAATTTAGGCCTTTTATTGACATCCGAGCAGCATAGAGAAAGATTCTTGAGCATATTCAGAAAGTCCTTTGTGGACTCCTCGATCACACCTGATAGGTTAAAAAATATGGTAGCCAAAGTATTAACGCCATGAGTCATAACATTTTCAAAGGATGAGATTCCCGAGGGTGATACCATGTACAATTGAGCCATCTACATCATGGCACGCCATTCTAACATGTGCATTCCCCTAATTTTGGTGAACAATGGATCTTTGCTAAACATATGAACAAAGGATACCTTAAACATGTTGGGAGTTCCCTTAGATTATGTGAAACCCAACCCATGTGACATAAGGGCTTTCAACAACTTAATCAGTTGCAGCCAAGGAAAAGTGTATATTCCACTAATGATAGAAGGGAGAATGTTCCAAGTTCAATTTCAATTGTTGAGCATACCATCCTCCTTCACAATGTTGTTGGGAAGACCATAGATTCACCAAGCAAGCGCAGTCCCATCCACTCTCCACCAGAAAGTAAAGTTCATTATCGATGACAAAGTCATCATAGTAGCAATAGACACATATGTCATTACAATGACAGGATAGAAGATGCTGGGTGTTCAAAACTTGTAAGCTCCGAATAATTTCACCTCGTATCAGTTCAAGGTTGTGCATACAGAGAGAGAAGTGACAAATCTGAAGAGGAAGGCTGAAATACTTCTACCAAAGTTTTGCATGATGGTCGAGATGAAATTCAATCCAAATAAAGGTTTAGGAAAAAAATTTCAAGGAAGAAAGAACCCCATCAAAGCCATCAAAGTGTCGTACAAAGCAGGCCTAGGGTTCAAACCTTTTATCAAGCACTAGTTCAAGAAGAACAAGAAAAATAAAGTCAATCCCAAGGCCACACAAAATTTTGCACCCACCTTTGAACTACCTAAGACATGCACCACTCTACCAACTAAACCACAATCTCAAGTAGTACCACCCAAGCTCAACACATAATGTGTACCAACAGAACTAATCATTTCCTCCTCTAATCATCAATCATCACTCTACTTACCATTTTGAGGCTGCTCCTCTTACCCACATGTTCATCTCTAAGCCGTCCATCCCTGAGGTCAGGCAAAGTTAAACCCCCAACACCTCAGAACACAAGGAGGACAACCTAGCTCCCCTAAGTCTACTCTCTCTCCCTGGTGATGTCATGGAAGCACTGCAATCAATTATTGCAAGTAGAGAGCTAGACCTAAATGACCTTGACCTTGACCAAGTCAACATGCCGGAAACATGGATACCCGAAGATGCTAGAGAGCAGATCGAATAAGCCAACTCAATCGTAGAAGAGGACCAGGACCAGGTGATTGATTGATTGATTAAGAAAATAAGCCAGGAAGTGTTGACTTATTCCACACTTGTTTGATATTTTCAAAAGCTTTTTAGTCCTTACTTTTCACCATTTTGTAATAAGAACTATGTAAACTTGATCCCTACAGACTCATAATTGTCAAAGAATTCGACCAATGCACTTATAAGGGGTACGTAGGCAACCTGAGACATAGCTTCAAGTCTAGTAGTTTTTGGAAAAAAACCTCTTTCTTTTTTATTTAACCTTGTAGTTAAAGAACTACATACGGCTTGATCTTGACAGACCAATGTTTTCAAAAGCACTTATGCTTAAAAGTCAAGTATGTAGGTAAGATGAAGAGTAACTTCAGGGCTCAACTACTTTTCAAAAAATGTAAATTTGGTCCACTCCCAAAACTAGAACTACGTGCGATTTGATCCTGGCTGAACAAACTTTACTAAGCTTGTGATCAATGCAAATATTGAGTATGTAGGCAATTTGGAGCTTGATTCCAAGTCCAGTTGCTCCTATGACATTTAATTCCATTTTCATGTAAATCCATACTAAAAGCTTTTCTTTCAAAACAAGAACAAGAAGAATGGAATGATGAGAAAATAATGCCAAAGAGGTGATTAACATTTTTGAATGCCAAGAGAATTGAAATCTTTCATCGGTAGATGACCTTCAAGAGATTAATCTTAGGTCAGAAGCTGAGTCTAGAATTATGAAAATTGGGATCCCCAACACTTTAGATCTGGAGCATGCCCTATTAAACCAACTCCGAGAGTACATAGACATCTTTGCATGGACCTATGCAGACATGCCTGGTCTAGACACAGACCTTGTCATCCATAAGCTTCCCACTAATCCGGATATTCATCCTATTACACAAAAGCTTAGGCATCTATGACCATAATGGTCCCTAGCCCTCAAAGACGAAATACAAAAACAACTAGATGTTGGCTTTCTTTTATCCACCTAATATCCCTAATGGTTAGCCAACATCATCCTTGTACCCAAGAAGGATGGCAAGGTCTGAATGTTCATTGATTATAGAGACCTAAACAAAGCTAGTTCTAAAGATGATTTCCCCTTATCCCATATTGATGTGCTCATTGGCAGTACCATCGAACACGAGATGATGTCCTTCATAAACGGGTTCTCAGGCTATAACTAGATCAAGATGTCTAAAGAAGACCGTGAGAAGACTGCTTCCACTACCCCTTAGAGCATATTCTACTACAAAGTCATGCCTTCGGTCCCAAGAATGCAAGGGCAACATATCAACAAGCCATGATTGCTCTTTTCCATGAGATGATTGACAAAGAAATGAAAGTCTATGTTGACAATATGATTGTCAAGTCCCACCATTGGGAAGATCATCTGACACATTGATAGAAGCTGTTTACCCATTTGAGGAAATACATATTGAAAGTTGAACCTAAATAAGTACATCTTTGGAGCCTCCCACGAAAAATTGTTAGGCTTCATCATCAATGAAAGAGGCATAGAAGTTGATCCCTCCAAGGCCAAAGTAATCATTGGAATGCCTACACATCATACAAAAAATGATGTACGTAGCTTCCTAAGCCACATCCAATAATCAGTCCTTTCATTGCTTAGCTCACTCCCATTTGTGAACCCCTGTTCAAACTATTAAGGAAGAACATTCTGACCCAATGAAATAATGACTGCCAAGATGCCTTTGACAAGATTAAGAAGTATTTGCTAAGCCTACGCATATTGATTTCTCTAGAGCTAGATCACCCGCTGATTTTGTATCTGACTATGCATGACAGCTCCATGGGATGTGTACTAAGGCAGGGAAGAAAGAACATGCCATTTATTATTTGAGCAAGCGTTTTGTTGACTGTGAAACCAGATACACACCTCTTGAGAAGACCTACCTCACTCTAGTCTGTGTCACCAAAATACTTTAGCACTACTTCCTTTCATTTAAAGTATTTATGATTTCGTAGATAAATCCCAGTAAGTATATATTTGAAAAATCCACAAGCATAGGAAAGGTTGCCTGATGGTTCATGATGCTATCCGAATTCGACATCACCTATGTCTTATAGAAAGTTATCAAGGGGCAAGTTATAGCCAATTTCTTAGCAGATGGACCAGCAGATGAACCTTCATCCTTGAAATGTGACTTCCCAGATGAACACATACTTTGTGTTGAAGTCGAATTGAGCAAGATTGTTAGATAAAAAATGTGATTCGATGGAGCTATCAATTAGCTAGGCCATGGGATTAGAGCTGTGGTCATTTCCCTTACAGGTGCCCTCATTCCAACTTTCATGAGACTACACTTTTTATGCAACAACAATAGAGCCGAATATGAAGCTCGCATTATCGGTTTGAGAGCAACTATTGACCTCGACATTGATGAACTAGAAGTCTACGAAGACTCAACACTTGTCATTTTTCAAGCAATCAGAGATTGATTTATCCGAGAGGAGAAGTTCTTAGAATACCATGAATGTCTACAAATCCTTTCCAAAATCTTTGAATATATGACTTTCAACTACATTGGTAGAAGAAGAAACAACTTCGCAGATGCTTTGGCCAGGTTAGCTTCAATGATTAGCATCTCTCAAAGGGCAGAGATGACAACAATTGAGATCGAGCAAAGAAATAAGCCAACCTATTGTCTTCAGATTGCAACTACTGATTTAAATAGGGAGCCGTGGTTCCTCGACATAAAGAACTATCTAGAAGATCAGACTCTTCCCTCCATGGCTTCCAAGAATGATCAAGTTGCTTTATGAAGATTAGCAACTCAATTTTTTATGCATGGCGAGACCCTATACAAGAAATCCCTTCATCATGTCGTCTTAAGGTGTGTGGATAAAGCTGAGGCCTCCACTATCATTGAAGATATCCATAGAGGAGAGTGCAGCCCACACTTGAATGGGAACATGCTTGCCAAGAAGATTCTCTAACTAGGCTACTATTGGTCGACAATGGAAATAGACTTCTACCAACATGTAAAGAAGTGTCATACTTGCCAGTCTTATGCCAACATTATCAAAGCACTAGCTTCCTAATTGCACAACCTGACTACTCCTTGGCCATTCTCTATATGGGGAATCGATGTAGTAGGACCCATGCCTTAGAAGGCTGCCAATGGACATTCGTATATCATTCTAATTGGCATAAAATGTTGCCCTATGCACTTTTGACCTACAGGACTTCAGTCCGTACTTCAACAAGGACAACCCCATATTCATTGGTCTACGGCATGGAGGCAGTCCTACTAATTGGAGTTGAAATTCCAAGTCTCTAAGTCTTAGCTGAGGTAAAGATTCCAGAATCAACATGGGCACAGGTTCGACTGATCAACTAAACCTTATTGATGAGAAGAGATTGCAAGCAATGAGCAATTAGAAAGCCTATTAGAGGCGTATGGCAACAGCCTTCAACAAATGGGTTAAGCCTAGAGATGTCATGGAAGGACACTTAGTTCTCAAAAATGTCCTTCCACATGAGCAGGCACCACGAGGGCAACCTTGGCCTAATTATGAGGGACCTTTCATTGTCAGAAAAATGTTATCTGGTGGGGCACTACTACTAGGAAACATGGAAGGGGAAGACTTCCCCAAATTTGTAAACTTGGATCAAGTCAAAATATTCTTTGCTTAACTAATGTAAAACTGACTTATGCCGACAACTTTGAAATGAGAAGGCCTTGAACAATCATTTTGCTGAAACATTTTGCTATCTATCTATTTTTGCACCTCTAAAATCATGATCATTTCTACATGCAAATCCAAAACAGAAGAAGTCAATGGTTCCAAAAAAAAAAAAAACAAAAACAAAAATAGAGAAAAAGTAGAAGCAAGAAAAGAAAAAAAAAGCTTATAAAGAACCATGATTTTCTTAAAAAATGTACAAGGATTTTGTAGAGAACCATGATCTCCTTCAAAGCATGGGGAACTTATACAGAATCATGATCTTCTTCGAAACATGGGGAGCTTATAAAGAATCATGATCTTCTTTAAAACATGGAAATCTTGTACAGAACCATAATCTTCTTCAAGAAATGTGCATTTTGTATAGAACCAAGATTTTCTATTTTGCAATAAGTCTCTGATCAAGAGCCATCCATATTAATATTTTCAAACCCTTCGAACCTTGCCTATTCAAAGGAAAATCTTGAAACTCCTAATAAGCCATTCATTCAGCAAAGCAACTATTTAGATCCCTTAGCACTTCGAGAAGTTCTAAGCACAAGTTAGTAATACTGATTACGCTTAAATTGCACTTCGGTTGTTATAGCAAGTTTGAGGTGTCGATCCACAAAGAGGCAAAAAACAAGACAAAGGTTGTCGAGAATAATGAGAGGAAATGGTTAATTAAGGAAGCAACAGAAAATAAAATGCAAGAAAAAAATGTGATCTTGTTGAATTTATAAGAAATGGCATAA
>JAOXJP010060732.1:0-15678 GCA_025762735.1 Platanus orientalis | reverse complement strand
CGAAAAGTGATAAGTGTCCCCTAAAAAGTGCAAATCACTTTTCCGTACTGATGCGTCAGCCCCTCTGGTGCTGTTTTCACAGTTCTCACCAGATTCGTTCTCACATAATCCAAGCCCTAATCTTCTTGAGATCTGATTTCTGGAATTGTTATATATATATATATATAAATTTTGGTCTGTTTGCTCTCAGTCCTGGTTTACATTCTGCCATACATATCATCCTGAGTTTGTTCTTGTTTCTGGAGTGCAATTCATTCTTATACCCTGCTGGAACCATAGCATATAAGCTCTTAGTTGTTTGGAGTCCTCATCTCCTATTTCTAGGCTACTTATGCCCATTCTGTGGTACTGGAAACCAGAACCAGACCTGAGTTATGCTTGGTTTATATGATTTTTCCTTTTCTGTTTCACCTGATTTTTGGTGGGCTAACTCCTATTTTATAGACCTATAATCCTGTGACATTTCAGTTTATTTGGATGAGCATAGAGTGAGCTATTGTTGCTTCTTAGTTGCTGCCCGGAATTTCCAGTACTGAACCTACCTTGGACTGGTCACCTTTTGAGCCATGTTTGGGGTTGTTTTACCCTCACTTTCAGTACACTTTGGGGGGCCCATACCCGCAGGTGGTCTTAACCCCTTAGACCATCCTACATCACTTGTTAGGGTGTTTTGTTGTTGTAGTCAAGGGCTATTTTGGTGGTGGTGGTTTTTATTTTATGTGTATGTGTTGTTTAGGTTGGTTTTGTTTTCCCCTTCAAGAGCTGCTCTTCTGGAGTCTTCTCGAGCCTATCCAAGGGTCTTGGTCTCTTTGAATTTTCTTTCTTTTCTTTATCTCCTTCAATAAGTTCTGTTACTGCTAAAAAAAAAAAAAAACTCAACAATCACCTTCACTATTGACTTATTCATTATAAATTAGATAATGGTTTATCCCAGACTCCCAGTTGATATCCTTGTACAGGTGAGTGCATAATGAAACATGGAGGTGCATTTTAGCTCAATGCTATACTTAGTTTCAAGAAAGGGAGTTAGATGACCTGTGCACATCGATAGTGTGCTAAGTATTAAAGGTCTTGCAAGGTGGAGAAGTGGCCGATAAAGTATCTTGGGATGCCTTTTGGTGGTAATCAGAAATCATGTGCTTTTTGGGATCCGGTGGTGGAAAGGGTTTATAAGAAGCCGTCTTGTTGGAAACAATCTTATATATCATTGGGAGGCAGAATTACCTTGATCAAAGCCGTCATGTCCAATATTCTTGTGTATTACATGTCTTTGTTTAAAATGTCTGCCAAAGTGGTGAAACTGATTGAAAGGTGCCAAAGGGATTTTCTGTGGGAGAGAAAAAAATGCATTTGGTTAATTGGGATGGCGTGTAGGCCTAAAGTTAGTGGAGGTCTAGAAATTGGCTGCCTGAAGGAGCAGAATGTGGCTTTGTTATCCAAGTGGTTGTTGAGGTTCTCAATTGAGAGGGGAAACTTATGACATTCTATCATTCTTAGTAAGTATGCTTGTCACTCAAATGGTTGGGATGTTAATCTTTCTTCTAATCGTTCCATGTCCTTGGTGTGAAAACATATAATTTCTCTCTTTCCCATTATTGTTCCCCATCTCAGTTTTGTTGTGGGAAATGGGGCTTCCATTCAGTTTTGGAAGGATTACTGGTAGAATGACTAGTGCCTTTCTTCTATCTTCCCTAGACTTTTTAGGCTTGCTTGTAAGAAGGACGCTACAGTGTCTTAAGGTTATCTCCTACTTTCCTTCCGACCTTTCTTGGTCCCTGCCTTTGACTAGGGATCTTTATGATTGGGAAGTGGCGTGGGTGGCTGAGCTTATGCTTGGTCTTAATGAGGTGTTCCTTGCTCCTTCCTTTGAGGATCAATGGGTATGCGCTTTGGAGTCTTTCGGGTGTTTTTCTACCAAATCTGTGTTTCTTTCCATATCTAATCCAAATGCCTTGAGTTCTCCCTTTCCGTTTTCTAAGATCTGGAAGCCTCCTATCCCCCCTCGGGTGAGGGCATTTTCGTGGACAAGAACTCTCAATTGAATTCATACTATGGATATATTGCAACAGAGAATGCCTCTCATGTCTATTTCTCCTTCTTGGTGTGCGTTACGTCAAAAGGAGGGGGAATCTTTAAACCGTTTATTTCTCCATTGTTCTTTCTCAAGAGCAATTTGAAATTATTTTTTTGCTAATATCAATTGCTCTTGGGTGATGCCGAGAAATCTGGTAGAGTTGTTTGCCATTTGGGGTATTGGAGGGATGGGGGAGAAAGGCAGGTGCTTTTAGGGTTGTTTGAATCATGCAGTGATTTGGAATATTTGGAAAGAAAGGAATCTTAGAATTTTTGAAGATAAACGGAAGCCTATGAGAGAGGTCATTGATGCTATCATTCGGGAAGTGAATAGCTGGTTGATAGTTACCAAGGAGTTCCGTGGCCTATAGCTAACTTGCCTTTGAAGATTGGTTCTATTCTTTGGTGGCAGCCTCCTCCTTCCGGAGTGTGCAAGCTCAATTTTGATGGCTCTTTGAAGGGTAATCCAGGGCCAAGTGTCTTTAGGTGTGTTATTCGTGACTCTCAAGGGCCTCTCATCAAGATAGTCGCGGGTCCTATTGGTTTTGCTGATTCTACAAAAGCAAAGGTTATGGGGCTTCTCTAGGTCCTTAGGGAGGTTCGTTCTTTAAATCTGAATCAAGCCTTGGTGGAAGGTGACTTGGCGGTGGTGGTGGGTTGGGGTTTGGGCCATTCAAATGGTTCTTGGAAATATGCACATCTCATCCATGAAATTAGGGAGTTAGTGGTGTCTTCAAATGTTGTATTACCCCATGTCCTGAGATCCCAAAATGGGATGGCAGTTAGATCTATTGTAATGCCTGATATCCCGGAGTAAGCCTTCGGGCTCCTTTGTATGTTTATTCCTTTTTTCTTCTTCAAAAAAGTTGTTTAGTATCCAAAAAAAAAAGTATTGAAGGTCTTCAATATTAGTTGTAGTAAATTATTAATTGAAAACTGAGATAAATGCTAAAGATGAAGCACCAAACTGCATGTCATTATTATATCATCCACATATAGAAGGGTGTGGGCATTGCTGCCCGCATCGTGGCTTGGACTCACATGTCTTGTGGTTGTCAGGTTTGGGAGTTGCTACCAACCCAGATTTTAGTCTAATGGAGTTGGACATCAGTCCTTTGAGAAGAAGGTGATTATGTTGGGTCAAGTCATGTCAGACTCCAGTCAGGCCAAGGTCTCAAGAGATTGGGTAAGCTGTTTAGTTGTGGTTGGGGAAGGTGTTAAGCACCCCAACACACCCACACTGAGGTAGTTTATCTAGTGCGGATTCCTATTGCCTATATGTTGCTACAGTCGGTCTTGGCTAAAGATGAAACGGGATTAGTTTTATCATTCTGTTGTGTCTAAACCGTTAAGTCATTCCTAACCGTTTGGGGTGTCCAATGGTTAGTCATGACTAATTGTTTGAGGTAGAATAGAGACCTATTCTCTCTGCTTTTGTATCTCCTGAGGTAGGCTGTGAAAGAAGAGGTAGACCGAGTGGGGAGTATTGAGAACGGGGGTTTCGTTCAATACCTAAAGGGTTATATAAAGGGCATGGGAGCCCACGAATAACAAGTAGCCAGGTAATACCAGTTGTGGCCTTCTTGCAGGATGGTCGTAACCAACTAACTCTATTCTAAATTTAAATTGTTACAAACTTGCAAACGACCCCCATAGAAGGGACACTCATAGAAAGGGCAGGCAGGCATAGAAGCTATCATAGGAAAGCAATAACACAACTGCAGTCAAGTAATCAAAGCATGGTATATGATTTACAGCATAAGTAAAATGATACTTCTCCCAAACACCCCTTGACATAATCGAAACAGCATATAGAGCTAGAGTATACAGCAGAAGATGTGAATGGATGTGATGTTGGGTAATGTCTGCAAATACAAGGAGCATACCTAAAAGGTGATCCTGACACTGTCAATGAATAATAAAAAGTCGAAGTTATGTCAGTTAATTAGAAGTCAAACTTGCTTGCTTTAGTGACACCTCTCGAAAAGAAATCGGCAAGTTATTATGAATAAAAGGAAAAAAAAGAAAGGAGCCAGAGCATAGAGGTTGAGGGATTTTCAATGTTGGATATGTAATTTGCCCATGCCCCAAAACTCATTATTGACAGCTTGGCAAAAGGTAATTGTTTCAATATTGTTTTTGGGGTTATGTTGTTTCCCTATCTAATCCTGCGCCTGTCCAAACAGGTCATAAAGTAATCTTATTTTTCATGATTAAGAAAGGATGCATTTGGTAACACTTCAAAAGAGTGATTCTTCGATTCTCAGCTCCAAAGAATCCAAAAGAGTCAAAAATGCCGTTTGGTAATGCCAGATTTTCTCCACGGATTCCACTCCAAAAATCTGTTTTGGAGTCACTTTTTGGGAGCTTCAAAATGTTAGTTCTCAGATTCTTTCGCCCAATTCTTCTTCTTCTTCTTTTTGGCTGAATCTACTACATCTTCATCTAGATTTTGGTTTTTTTGTCCTTTTCATTTTTCTTTCTGCCGAATCAAACGCTTTTCTGATTCTGGAATTTCCAGAGAGCGCATTCGTGGTAGAATCCAGAATCAGGATTTTAGAGCTGATCAGTATGAGTGTTACCAAATGCAGCCCAAAAATTTAATAAAGCTCAACTATGACACCCAAATTCTAACGTAAAACATAAAGCGGGCATCTTTTTCCTATGAGGTTTAATTATGCAAACTTCTTCATAACATGGCAACAAAGGAACCTAGTTGTTTGACTAGTTAAGAATTGGACAATTTGTCAAGTCTAGCATTCTGCTTTTTATGAATTTCTTACTATGTTAAAGAAATGATGCAATCAGCTTCCGAGAGATATTAGTTTGAGATAGATTGTCTGTTTTAAGTGATCTTTGTTTTACTGGAAATATATTTTGGGAATTATGATGGCCATTTTTACTCTGTTTAGATTTTTTCTTTTCAAGCTTAAAAAAAATGGTCTGATGAAGAGAGTGGTGAGTGATCTGGAGTAGGTCATTTTAAGATTGGAATTAAGTTACTTTAAGTAGGATTATCATGATTTATTTCTTGGTTCTTAGATTAGTTTATTGGGATTTTAACATTGTTGTTATTATTTGTTACATGAACATTGTAAAGGAGAACTTTTAATGGAATGAGCTTTAACCTTGTTGCTTATGTGTTTCTATTGATATCCTTCCAGCAAATTTCATGCTTTCTTCTTTGAAATCCCTGGAGAATTGTCTCCAATCATGAGTGAGCATCATGATGCAATCTGATTTTCCTACCACAACTCTGTTGCATAACAAACATAGGCCTTTTTAAGATTATGTTTCATTTTGTGGAAGTTCAGTCAGATATATAAGATTGGGTGCATTTTATCATTAATTTTTAACAATATGGCAAGCTTATATATATTCCAGCACTGTGCAGGTGTCAACAAGCCTAATCACTAGAACTCCCTTTGTGAGGAGGCACCCCTTCTCCCGAAGTTACGGGACTATTTTACCAAGTCCCTTAGAGAGAGTTATCTTTGTCAGACCTTGAATTTCCAATCTACCCAAAACCAATTGGTGATAGGAGAAGACAAATTCAAATCTTTTACGGCATTCGACATCGCACCTACTGGCCTGTTTTTAGAGTGGTCGCAGGGAGCAATATTGTGAAATCTACCAACAATACCTCCCTCATGATGACGCTCTCGCAACTGGAAGTTGTGACCCTTGGCTCTGATATCAATTGTTAGACCTTGAGCTTCCAATCTACCTAAAACCAATTGGTGATAGGAGAAGACAAATTCAATTCTTTTACGACATTCGACATCGCACCCGCAAGCTTGTTTCTAGAGTGGTTGTAGGGAGTGGTATTGTGGAATCTACCAACAATCTTGCCCCTAGGTATTCTCTACCTACTCACCTGTATTAGTTTCGAGTACAGGTACCCTTTTGTTGAAGGTCGTTCGATCTTTTCTTGGGAGTATGGCATGAGTTACTTCAGTGTTGTGGCGCCTGTCACTCAAACATTGACTTGAGGCATTTTCTCTTAAGCATGAAAAGAAGAGGGAAAATGATCACAGTTTTATACTCTAGAGAAAAACCTTGAATCCTCAAGGAAAAGTAGGGAAAAATCTGAGAGAAATTGAATATTTGATTGGATGATGAATTCGTTCCATTACAAATCAAATATATATCCCCAAAACCCTAATTTACCTGAAATAGTAAAAGTTACTTAAAAATAGTAAAAGAATCCTCTAAAACTCGGTACTGACCTTTGTTTACTTCTATATGAACTTCTAATACCAACTAGGACTCAAAAACTTAAAAAATGGTAAACCAAAAATTAGTAAAAATATTAAGTTTTAAGAAATTGCGATGAGACCCCAAAACAGCCTTTTTTTTTGCCTTTATCAAACAGCCCAATCCACAATTGTAGATTGCCTACATCATAGTGCTCATTGAGATGGTCAAAATGAGCACTTGTGGGTCTTGAAACGACATCAGGATCAACAATCATTATACTCTAAAGTTAGGCCATTTCTCAACCCTTTCGTTTTGCCATCCTCTTGTCTTCACATTCAAGAACTGCTCTGCAGTTTGTTCTACATCACAATATCTTGTATTTAAAGTAAGCTCTCGATATTTTCTGGGATAATGAGGAAACAATAAATAAATAAGATGGTTTCTTTGAGGAATTTGCAATATAAATATCCTTTCAATAATTTGGATGTCTTCTTGGAAGTTGGATTATTTAATTTTCAATAGAAGTCTTGTAAAAATATTTTGAGATATTCATATAGTTTTGGTGCATAGTTTTGTTATTAAAGTGGTAGAATATTTAGTCTTTAGATATTTGAACAAAAACCCATATAAATTCTTTTTAGCATTGTTTTCTCCCATTAGAACCTAGATAAAGAACAAAAATAAATAAATAAATAAATAAATAAAGGATTTTTTGACAATATCTCATGCTGGTAAAGAAAACCCCGAGAACGAGACTTGTAAGCAGTGGTGAGGCCATTTGGATTATTTAGTTGGCAGAATAGGAATGAAGTAGTACCTTCTGTTGTATGGTGCAAGTTTTTTTTTTTTTTTTTGCTTTATGGCATGTTATTTAATTTATTGTTTATTGTTTATTGTTTATTTAATTAATTGATTTATCTAGAGTAATGTCTCATGATGCTTTATAAGACCATTTCCATGGTGACCTGGTCGTTGCAACACTGCTTATTTTGGTTGGACAATGTGAAACTGTAGGTATGCTTTGACACCAATTGAAATTCCTAGGGGTCTTTATACCCGGATGATCCTAGAGGGGGGTGAATAAGATCTTTCAAATTTTTTATTATTTAGTTCAATGACCCTAATCTGTGTTCCTCTTAACTAATTCTATTTTGAATATATTTGTCAATGTTCTTAGTTAATTATGATGGTAACACTATTCCTATCCTATTGATTCACTTGTATTAATTACTTTAGAAACCTATTTATAATTCAATCAATCAACCAATCGCAGTAACACAATTGAATCAAATATAATTATACCATTTTTTCTAATTTAAGACACTGAATTCAATCTCAATGATACAATGACTGCAATTCTCAATTAATTTTCTAATTTCAATGAAAATAATTCATTTGGTGTATTCCAAACCACATGTAGCAAATGATTACAAGCAAACAAGGCACAATTGCACAAGAGTCACCATTTACAAGGAACACAATAATTTTTAGTGGTTTGACACTTTGTGCCTACTTCAACTCTAGAAAGCTCGTCCTTGAGCTATTTGATTTTGTTAATAGATTAATCCTAATCTATTACAAGGAAAATCAATAACCTTTACTTCCAAGTATCACGAGGATCCACTCGCCTTGCAAGCTTCACACCCAGTGACTCTGGTGAGTGTGCACACATCCAGTGACTCCGGTGGATGCCTCTATTCACTTCCAATGACTCCGGTGGATCTTCTCAATGATGTTGCCTCTTCATAGGATGACTTGATAGTCTTGCTCATAGACTTCCGGAGAGACCTTCTAGTTGAAGGTTCTTAAGATTCTTCCAGTTGTGGCTCTACTTTCTGAGATTTCTAGGGATTTCAAGGATAGAAGATCTCCTAGACACGACCTAGTATGGATCTACAAGGGTTATGAGGCTCTCAAATCGTGTATATGAATGCTTCTCACACAATAATAAAAGTTTACCAATAAACAACACAACGAATCTTCAAATCTTGAGCATGAAAACATGTAAGGACTCCTCTCTTTCGTGCAAGAACTATAGACTTTTGAGAAGTCTTCTCTTTTTAGAGAGGGTGTGAAACCTTAATTTTGAAAGGCTCAAACGATCGGAAAATATTCGCCAAGATTTTGCGAGTTGGATATATTTTTTCCAATTCTGTCTTGCTCAATCGTTCTAGACTGGTTCGATCGATTGAGCTTGCTCACTGTTTGATTGATCGAACTCCAGTCTTGATTGATTGAGTGTCTTAGGTTTTTTCTGAGCACTTTGTTCAATTGATCCAGACCATTCTCGATCGATCAAACTTTCTCGATCTGTCCAGTTTGGTCTTGATCAATCGAGATTGGTGAGATGCCATATTTTTCTTGTTTTTGGACCTTTTTGTGTGAAAGCATTCCCTCTAAGGCTTTGGCCAAGTCCTCTAGACACCACCTAAGGTCTTTTGGCTTGGTCTTACCCATGTCTACCTCTTACCAACCTCTGTGCTTCAGTGATTGGCTCTCTGAGATGTGTTGTGACTTGACTTGAGGCTTCTTGCATCTTTACTTTGTGACTTCATGTCTCTTGCCTTTTGCTTCTGTGGTCCTTTGTCTTCCGAATTTGTATGCTTTGCCTTCTGTAGCTCTTCCCGGACTAGACTCACATGACTTAATTACATGAACCATACAACACTAGGACCATTACAGACATGTACTTTTACATTGGAATGGAATTTGACAATTTCAACTATATTTTATACTTACACAATGTTGCACTTTGGCCAACCCAACGGATGCATGTAGGTAAGCCCATTATTGCATCACTGTCTGATCGGATCTGATGGTTTTAAACAGCAAAAGAGCCTAAGTTGGGGAGTAAAACTGCTACTAAAGCAAAGCACCTGAACCCTGTTCATGTTATACATACGAATACATCTTTTACTCAGGCATGTAGTTTCATAAATTTAAGATTTTTGACCCTAGTACAGTGTGTCTGGAAATTGCAATTGGATCCCAAAAGGTTTATTTAGTCTAAGAATACCTCAACTTATAGAAACTTGCCTCTCATTGAATCTCCTTTATCATTTAAGCTGCTAGACAATGCTCATTTAGATTAAAAATGAATAATGTTGTTTTTGGTAGCTCATATTGGTTCTGTGGTATAACTCAGCTTTCATTTATAATTGTCTAAAATTTCCTCCGCTGGATACAGTAGTATGACATCATGACATCCATAGGATGGAATAGTATTTCCTTTTTTTTGCTGAATGTCATCTACATTATTTTTTGAATCTTTCAGGCATCACTGAAGATCTTGAAAGTTGAGGAAAAATTATCAAGAGGATGGGGTGGTGATAATGCTTATCATGTTAGCGGATATCGCTACTTACTGTTTGATGGTGATAGAAATATATCAAGGGCTTCTCCACCAGGAAAAGTTACTACTCTAACAAAGGTTAGTATATGACCTCTATATAGTTCACCTACAAAAATGATTATGATCAGGAATTTAATATACAACTGGTCCTTGCAATCAAATCCATGATTTTGTGATTATTGGGAAACAGTATCTCCTCTTGTTTAATGGTACTTGGGCTCCTGTTTTCTGTTCATAAAGCCTGAAAAGTTTGATTTCTACTTGCATTTGAATTACAACAACAACAACAAACAGCCTTATCCCAACTATCATAAGTAGCCAAATTGGTGCAGTTGTCTTTAGAAGCTGGGTTCTAAGCAATAATAGATCTCAAAATCAGTCCTTCTAATTACTGTATCATGAAGATTTTTAACAGGAGTTATTATGTTCTTTCATACTTCATTTTTTTTCCATTACCATCTTATATTACTCCAGAACTTCTTCCTTTGTTTATTCAAGATGTTTTCATGTTCACAAATATTTCCCTCAACTAGCTTGGTTCTGATTGGCTACATGCTTGTGCTGATATTTGTTGAAGGTGGTTCTGATTGTCTAAGAGTTTGTCTTGATTGCTTGAAGTTCAAAAGTTGAAAGTGGTCTATCGGGAGAAGAAAGAGCAGAAAGAGAACTTAGGGAAAAGACTAGGCAGGCAAGTTGTGTGTAATGCGATCCTGGGTCGAGTACTGTTTTCAAGGATAGTTATGGGAATTTATTGTCTCATGTACGTTAGTCTTATCTTTCTCTTATTAGGAGTATAATGGTCTATTCCCGTAGTTGGGTTTAATATAAAAATGAATAGGGGAGTAGACGTCTAACTCTTCTATTCCACAAATCTCTCTTTCTTCCTTTCCTTTCTTCTCCTTCCTCTTATACATTTTCTGAATAAAACCTAAACTGCACAAATACAAAAGGATATTTCACTTAGTACCTTGGTGAAAACATCTGAAAATTCATCGTCTAGGACTAACATACAGCATGTAGATATCTTTAATAACGCAGCAATCTGCCTGACAAAGTGGCATTACCCTTCTTTATAGTGACAATCCACCTTTATGTTTCTAGTTCTCTCACATAATATATATATGTATGTATGTATGTATAAATTCTTTGTTAAACATAAGTAGAATGTGATGCACCAAAGAAACACTTTGGATCCTCTCGAGCACCAATGAGAGTGTACCATGGTGTTCTTTTGATTAAGCAAACTTTTTTAAAAAGTATTTTTTTAATGGCCAAAATACCCCTCTTCTCTCACTCCTTTCTTCTTCATCGCATCTCCCGCTCCCACTTCCATCACCCGAAGCAAGGTCGAGCTACCACACTTCTCTTGCTTCTTCAGCAACCTCCACCCACCAGAATATTTCTTAACACACTCCCGCTGCTCCAATACTGTCAAATGAGGCATTTCCATGTTGCCTTCGACTGTGGCAGTTTGGCCAGCTAAGCTCGATTGGCCATTGAACCAGGTCTATGTTAACAGAGAGATAGATCTTTGGTTCCATAACCGAGAAGAAGAGAGAATCCACCTCTTTGGAGAGAAACAAGAGAGTCGACACATGCTTTAAGCACAGAGAAGATTTCAAGACTTTTATAAGGTTGGATGAGGTCTCATATATAGGTGATCATTTATCATGAGCAGCCAAATTGGTGCAGTTGTCTTTAGAAGCTGGGTTCTAAGCAATAACAGATCTCAAACTCAGTCCTTCTAATTACCGTGTTATGAACATTTTTAACAGGAGTTATTATGTTCTTTCAATACTTCATTTTTTCCATTACCATCTTAAATTACTCCAGAACTTCTTCCTTTGTTTATTCAAGATGTTCTCATGTTCACAGATATTTCCCTCAACTAGCTTGGTTCTAATTGGCTACATGCTTGTGCTGATATTTGTTGAAGGTGGTTCTGATTGTCTAAGAGTTTGTCCTGACTCCCTGAAGATCAAAAGTTGAAAGTGGTTCATCGGGAGAAGAAAGAACATAAAGAAAGAGAACATAGGGAAAAGACTAGGCAGGGGAGTTGTATGTAATGCGATCCTGGGTTGAGTACTGTTTTCAAGGATATTTATGGGAATTTATTATCTCATGTACGTCAATCTTATCTTTCTCTTATTAGGAGTATAGTGGTCTATTCTTCTATTTGTGTTTAATATAAAAATAAATAGGAGTGTAGACGTCTAACTCTCCTATTCCACAAATTTTTCTTCCTTCTCCTTCCTCTTATACATTTTCTGTATAAACCCTATACTGCACAAATACAAAAGTATATTTCACTTAGTACCTTGGTGAAAACATCTGAAAGTTCATCGTCTAGGACTAACATACAGCATGGAGATCTCTTTAATATCACAATATGCCTGATGAAGTGGCATAAACCCTTGACAATCCACCTTTATGTTTCTAATTCTCTCACATAATATATATATGTAAAAATTCATTGTTAAGCATAAGTTGAATATGATGCACCAAAGAAACACTTCAGATCCTCTTGAGCACCAATGAGAGTGTACCACGGCATTCTGTTTGATTAGGCAAACTCTTTTAAAAAAATATTTTTTTCAATGTCCAAAATACCCCTCTTCTCCCACTTTCTTCTTCATCGCGTCTCCCTCTCCCACTTCCATCACCCGAAGCCAGGTTGAGCTACTACACTTCTCTTGCTCCTTCAGCAACCTCCACCCACCAGAATATTTCTTAACACACCCCTGCTGCTCCAATACTGTCAAATGGGGCATTTCCGTTTTGCATTCGGCTGTGGCAGTTTGGCCAGCCAAGCTCGATTGGCCATTGAACCAGGTCTATGTTAACGGAGAGAGATGGATCTTTGGTTCCATAACCGACAAGAAGAGAATCCACCTCTATGGGGAGAAACAAGATAACATTAGTCTACATATGCTTCAAGTACAAAGAAGATTTTAAGACTTTATAAGGTTGGATGAGGTCTTTTCCAGTCTCATACTCATAAATTCCTAAGAGAAACAGCACCAATAATGCTGTGGCAACAACTTCTCTCCAATGCTACCAAGGAAAATTTGAGCTAAATCGCTGTAATCTTGTTCCACATGAAGAGTTTGAATCTTTTGTTATCTCTTGATAACTTGAGCAGCATAGCTTGGCAGAAGTCCTTAAGTTACTCCACCCTTCATGGGTCTCAAATCACCCACACCAATGGAAAGTTCAGCACCTATGAGGGGAAACAAAGATTGGAGAGCCAGTCTCACTTATCTTTGATTAGGAAATGGATATTGGAGGAAGCAACAGTAAAAGCAGATGGAATGATAAAATTATCTCCAATATTCTGATCTCTCCTATTCACTTTTGTTGTTTATGGATTGATGTGGACAATCAAACAAGACTTATGTATGTGCCGCCCCACAAGAGAGCTAGATTCAAACAAAAATGTTATGTGGGTTTAGTAAGGGTCTTATAGGGGGGAACATTTATTTTATGTGTCCATGTAATTAGGCCAATAGTGCCAAAGTTTTGTTGGGATTTTTTTAGAGAGTAATCATGTCACTTACATTTAGCCCAAGTTTTTGAGGGTCAAAACTTGCCATTTTGGCTTATTTTAGTGTCATTAGATAGGTTATTCAGTTACCTTGTTAACGAGACCAAGATTGTGCAAATCCGAGGTGATTTGGGACAGTTATGACCAAATTACATTGTATAGCCAATGCAAGACGTATCAAGAACCAAATCACAAAACTGGTGATAAATGACATTTGTAATGAGGATCCGGGTGAGATTGAACAAGCACTGGTACAACACTTTACTACATTATACTCCTCCCCCCCCCCCCCCGGAACCCATCTCAAAGTGTGGATGGGTTAGTGTGGCCCCGTTTATCGGATGCCCAAGCATCATCTCTTGAAAGGCGTTTTGAGCTTGAGGAGATCCATGGTGCTATCATGGAAATAGATGGTGAAAAGGCTCCGGATCCAGATGATTTTACGATGGCTTTCTTCAAGAATAGTTGGGAAGTGGTGAAAAATGACATAATCTTGGTCTTCAATGAATTCTTTGAGAGAGGAACCATCAACAAGAGTATGAATTCAACGTTTATTACTCTTATTCCAGAGAAAAGTCTTCTAACCTCTAATGACTTTAGACCAATAAGCTTGATTGGAAGTGTCTACAAGATAATTTCAAATGTCCTCTCAAAGAGAATACAGGAGGTAATGGGGACATAATATCATCATCACAATGGGCTTTTGTCAAGGAGAGACAATCCTTGATGAAATTCTTAATGAATGTGTTGAGGAGATGAAAGCAAAGAGGAAAAAGGTATTGTTTGCAAAGTGGATTTGGAAAAATCGAATGATCATGTCAATTGGGATTTTCTGGATTATATGATGCGGCAAAAAGATTTTGGATTAAAATGGAGAGGGTGGATTAATGGCTGTATATCCTTAGTTCATTATGCTCTACTCATAAGCGAAACTTCTAGAGGTTTCTTTGGTGCAAAGAATGGGCTTAGACAATGAGATCCATTATTCCCTTTTCTTTTTACAATAGTGGTTGATATGGTGAGTTAGTTGATTCGAAGGGCCGAAGATTGAAATCTAATTAAGGGATTTAAAATTGGAAATACTAATGTGGTGGTATCCCACCTCTAATTTGCGGATGACACCATTTTGTTTTGTGAGGCTCATGATGACTACATGAGAAATCTAAGAACTACTTTAAAGTGCTTTGAAAGAATGTCTAGTCTTAAGGTGAATATGGAAAAATGCAAAGTGGCGGGGCTAAATTTGACTGATATGGAAGTGTCTACTTATGATCAGTTATTGGGTTGTAAAAAGGATTCCTGACCGTTAAAGTATCTTGGATTTTACTGTTGGGGGGCAGTCCTAAATCCCTTGATTTTGGAAACCTGTTATTGAGAAAATGGTAATGATATTGGGTACATGGAGAAAAAACTAAATCTCCTTGGGAGGAAGGATTGCTTTAATTAGATCTACGCTTTCTAATCTTCCTACAGACTATCTATCTATTTTTAAGGCCCTAATCAAAGTGATCAAAATCATTGAGAAGATGCAAAGAGACTTCCTATGGGAACTAGGTGACTTAAAGAAGGATCATCTCATAAAGTGGGAAACTATCTATAGGCCGGTTGAAATGGGAGGTATTGGGATTGGGAACCTGACAATCCAGAATGATGCACTCTTAGCAAAATGGCTTTGGAGATTCCCCTGTGAAGATGGAAGTATGTGGCATTCGGTTATATCTACCAAGTACGGTGTTAATGTTAATGGTTGGGATGTAGTCTTGGTTGGGAGAGTGTTAAATGCTTGCCCCTAGAAGCACATTAGTATGTTATATCCTAAATTCATTACCAATATAAGATATGACCCGGGGAATGGAAACAATATCAGATTTTGGGAGGATATTTGGTGGGGTGAAAAAGCATTATGTCAAAGATTCCATCGGATTTACTCCATATCGTCAAAGAAAGGATTACCAATCTTCTGCTTCTACTCTATCTCCTCTTCGACATTTAAGTTAGCTTAGGATTTGGTCTTCGGAGAGGTCTAAGGGAATTTGAAATCTTGGAGGCTTCTTCCTTATTTTCTAACTTGGTTGACATTTTTATTGATCCGTCAGCTAAGGATAATCGTATTTGGTCCTTATCTCCTAGTGGGTCCTTCTCCCCTTCCTCATTCAGAAAATCCTTGATCCTACCCCCCCCGCTCCATTCCCTTCCAAAGGCTTTATGTTGGGAGGTTGCCCACAAAAGTGTGAACACCGATGGTATGCTTCAGCGCAAGTGGAAAGGATGGTGCCTCCCACCTAATGTATGTCATTTATGTCACCAAAATGGAGAATCGGTAAATCATTTATTCATTCATTGTCCATTTGTGTATGAAATTTGGTGTTATTACAACATGTTTGGTATATCCACAGTTGGTCCTTCAGAGATTGCATATTTTTTTTGGATGTGGGATTGGGATCATGCCCCTTTTACGAAAAGGGGGAAATTGATTTGGCGACACCTTCCTACTATCATCATATGGTCA
>JAOXJP010060721.1:0-15679 GCA_025762735.1 Platanus orientalis | reverse complement strand
AAACACTTTTTTGGACCCTTTTACCCCCCAAAACAACACATGTCTGTTTATAATTCACCATATACACTACAGAGGCATTTATATCACATAACATTTGCTACATCTTTTAATAAGCCAAGCTTTTAACGAGCTGAGCTTAACACAGCTCGGCTCAGGCTTGTTTTAATAAACAATCTCAATAAAAAAAACTCAGGCTCAGCTCTTCGAGCTTTAAATAAGGCTGAAGCTCGACTCATGATGAGCTGAGCTCCTAGCTGAACCGAACTAACTCGGCTCATTGACAGCCCTAGACTCATCTCCTTTTTCGTTTGCAGCCCCACACACAAAAAGGAAGGAAGAAAAAGCATTTGGAGAGATTCAAGCAAAATGTTTAATGATAAAGGTGCAATCAGTGATCACTTTGAAACCATCCAACAAAGAAGGGGACCTACACACGATATATCTGTTAGCCCATCAATTAGCTTGAATTGACTTGTAGCTTCAAAAGGGTTCTTACCTTTCATTTGTTAGTTAGGTTACTATTAATATTAGCAAAACAGAAAGTGCTGGGTCCCCATGGGAGCAAATCTTCTGTGACCGAACCTGGGTTATCTTCAATTGTTAATTACTAACCACTAACCCACTTGTTTATAAAATTAAAAAAAAATCGTGGACCTAAGGATCCTTTTCACTTTTTGGTGCTGATGTGTTGGCCCTTGAAGCTGGGCTGACCTTAGGGGTCGTATTAAATCTCGTGCAAAGGTTAACACGACACATCCCCAGCATTGAGAGTGGTTTTGTTTCTATGCTGTAAAATTTTCACATTGACCTCCAGTGTTTTAACCTTGCCTCCCTTAGGAGGATTGTTAGGACAACCTCCGTCAGAATGCCTCAGAGATTATGTGGTGTAAATTGGTTTTATAAATTTGTTGCCTGAGAGTCAAAGCTAGTAATGATTTGAGTGAATTTATTATGATTGAAGTGGCTAACGAGGAGAGGATTTGAATGGATCACCTTGGCACGTTGGGTACACATGGACGGTCAGGTTATAGGAGTGTGAACAGAAAGTAGGCATCTTTGGATTGTGGGCCACCTCTAGTTTATGCTATCTTCCATGGACTCATCTTGATCTAACGATTTCAACCGTCCTATCTAAAGCTGAAAATTATATAAGAACGAAATTAATGTGGTGGACAAATGATGAAAAGACCCAAGACCTACAGCCATCTATGCTTAAGCCTCTAGATTGGGATGTCTTCTCTTGAGGATTGATAGTCTCTTTTCTTTTTTTTTCTTTTCATTTCTTTATTTGGGTAAAGAGCTGAGGCTCATTCATTCATTAAAAAAGATTCATATGGTTACAAGACTCAGATGTAATAACAGAAGCTAATCTGTCCATAATACGTGAAGAATTCCACCTTCGAAAAATGTGGTCCTTTGCCGCAATAGCTACCATATGATGAGTAGCTTTGTTGCTGGTTCAGGCACAAATGAAATACCAATAGTCTTGAAAGACTTTAATAAGTTTAAAGTTTTTGAGAACCTTAAAAGAAAACAAGGACACTGAGTTTAACGTGGTTTGGCTTGAGAGTCTACATCCACGGGAGAGGATTTATGTGATTTCTTATTGATGGATGTTCATATGTTAGAGTTCTTTTTTAAAAGAAAAATACAATATAGTGTATCTCTTGTTGCTAAACATAGAGTTCATAAAATAAGAAATACAACAATTGTAATCTTCACAAAATAGGAAAGACAGCAGTTGTGATCTCCTGGATTTGTCTAGCATGTCAATCACGGAAATCCACTCTTTTTCTTGTAACACTCCTCCTCAAGCTAGAGAGAAGATGTTAATCGAACCCAACTTGGATACGATCTCATAAAACTTCTCTAAAGGTAGACCTTTGGTAAAAATGTCAGCAAGTTGATCACTGCTGCAAAGATACGGTGTATGAATGAAGTTAGGTTACACCTTCTCTCGTATGAAATGACAGCCAACCTTAATATGTTTTGTTCGTTCGTGAAATACCAGATTAGAAACAATATATATATATATATATAGTAAATTGATTGTCACAATACATGTCCAATGGGAGAAGATGTAATACTCAAATGGCACAAGAGAGCATGAAGCCAAACCAATTCACTTGTGATAGATGTCATTGCTCTATATTCAGCTTTGACACTAGAGCGAGCTACAACAAATTGTTTCTTACTCTTCCATGTAACTAAATTGCCTCCAACAAAGGTGCAATACCCAAAAGTTGAACGCCTATCTATAAGATTGTCTACCCAATCAACATCAGTGTAACCTTAGACATTGAGATGACCATTTTTCTTCATCCATATACCATGTCCTGGAGATCCTTTTAAGTATTGAAGAATTCTATGAACAAAATTCATATGGACATCACAGAGATCATGCATAAATTGACTTACCACACTAACGGCATAAGAAATATCCGGATGGATAATGGTTAAGTAAATTAGCTTACCAACCAAACGTTGAAACTGGTCCACATCTTCTAAAGATGCACCATTAGAATTGAGCTTAGCAGAGATATCAACTGGGGTTGCAGTTGGCTTGGCACCAAGTTTACAGGTTTCTTTCAACAAATCAAGGACATATTTTCTTTGGTTTAGAAATAGGCCCTTCTTAGAGTGAGCAACCTCCATCACTAAAAAATATTTTTAAGATGCCTAAATCTTTGACAGAAAATTTGCTATGGAGAAGGGCTTTTAAACGCATGATTTCTTGATTGTCATCGTCCATAATAATGAGATCATCTACATATACAAGAATGGCTGTCGTACCCATTACACCTTTCTTAACAAATAGAGAAAAATCGGCCGAGCTTCGTTGGAAACCATCGTCCATAAGGGCTAAGTTAAGTTTTGCATACCAAGCTCTTGAAGACTATTTAAGGCTATACAAAGCCTTGAGAAGTTTACAAACCAAGTCCTCTTAAGTTTCTCGAGGATGTCTAGGTGAAATCCGCATGTATACTTTCTCTTCTAAGTCTCCATGCAGAAAAATATTCTTCACATTCATTTAAAACAATTTCTAATCACTATTGACAGCAACAAACAAGAGTACTCGAACAGTATTCATTTTTGCCACTGGTGCAAAGGTTTCTATGTAGTCAACCCCATAGGTTTGTGTAAAACCTTTTGCTACTAAATGAGCCTTGTCTTTCAATGGATTTATCACTATTGTACTTGATTTTGATACCCACTTCCACCCCACAATTTTTTTATTTGTGGGCATTCAAACAATATCCCATGTATGATTTCTTTCAAGAGCTTGAAGTTCTTCATTCATAGCTATGTATCCAAATAAGTTGGGTATTAGTTTCATGAAAACTTATTGGTTCATTAAAAAGGGAACTCAAGTAGGCAAAATATGAAGGAGACACATTATCATAGGATAAATGATTATGAATAGGGAAACTTGAAGCAAATTATGTGTAAAAATCCAAGAGTTTTGCTAGAGGATGACTTACTCTATTAGATCGATGCTGAGGTGGAATTGTAACAGGGGCATCATGATGAGCCACTTCTAGTGGAGCCACAATGGAGGAGTTAGTTGGGGTATCTTCATGTGATGATGGAAGGCTAGCTAAATCCATGTCTATGTTAACAATGGGAAAAGGCACCACATGATCAAAATGCTCATCCTGAGACCGACCGCCATCAACATGAGAGAAAAAAAAATGTATCTTCATCAAATTGAACATCTCGTGAGACAAAGTGTTTTGAGTTGTGGGGTGAAAACATTTATATCATTTTTTTGTGGATGACTAACCAAGAAATACACACTTAATGGCACGAGCATCGAGTTTATCTCTATGAGGTGTAAGAACATGAATATAGCAAAGACATCCAGATAGCCACAAATGTGAAAGATCAATTTTGCAATCTTTAAAGACCTCGAGAAGAGATTGAAATCCAAGGACACGACTTGGAAGTGTATTAATTAAGTACGCAACTGTGGGGACACCATGAGACCAATATTATTTTGGAACATTCATTCGAAGCATGAGTGATCTGGTGGTTTCTAAAAGATGTCGATTTTTTTCGCTCAGCAACACCATTTTGTTGTGGCGTACCAACACAATTAGATTGGTATATGATGCCCTTATTTCTCAAAAAATCAGCAAAGATATTATTCGTGAACTCTATCTCATTATTAGAATGAAGGATTTTCACATGTGTAACAAATTGAGTGACAATCATAGAATAAAATGTTTGAAAAACATAAGCAACCTCACTTTTTTGTTTTAGTAAATATATCCATGTGGCACAAGATCTATCCTCAATAAAAGTAACAAAATATTTGAATCTATCATAAGAGTTAACGGGTGCAGGGCCCTATACATCAGAATGAATTAACTCAAATGGTTTATCTGAAATAGATAAAGATGGACTAAATGGTAAACGAGTTTGGTTAGAAAACTAACACACTTCACAAGGACTAGAATGATAAGAAATGGGGAAAAGAAAGGACATTATATGATCAGAAAGATGTCCCATACCCTTATGCCAGACATTTGGAGTTTGAGCAGTCATTGCTTGAGAGTTTTGATTCAGCAGATACAGCCCATACATCATAATGAATTAACTCAAATGGTTTATCTAAAACAGATAAAGATGGACTAAATGGTAAACAATTTTTCTTAGAAAACTGACACACTTCACAAGGACTAGAATGAGAAGTAGGGAAAAGAAAACTGGCACACTTGAAACTTTCCTCCGTTCTTTTGAATGGAGTTAATTATGTTCCCTGGTTAAGAATTGTGTCTCTATCAATTGGTGGAAAAGCAAAACTTGGGCACATTAATGGAAAAAACATGCCCTTAAGGCTGATGATCCTAAGTTTGAAGAATGGCAATCTAATGATCATCTTGTTATGTCCTTGCTCCTTAATTCTATGGAACAAAAAATTGCTAAGATATTTACCTTTTTTGAAATAGCTGAAGACCTTTGGAATCCTATCAAGAACTTATATGGTCACCAAAACAATGTAGCACGTATATTTCAATTACAACAAAAAATTAATGATTGTAAACAACAAGATAGTTCTTTTACATAACATTTAGGAAAATTGAAGGGCATGTGGGATGAACTTAGCATGTATCGTCTGCCTACAACAGATCTTTTAACTATACAAAAGAGGGCTAAACAAGATAAAGTCTTTCAACTTTTGGCCAGTTTAAAGCCCGAATTTGAAAGCCTCCAAAGTCGGATTTTGATGGGATTTGAAGTTTCGTCTCTTTTAAGTGTTTTTGCTACCATCCAACAAGAAGAAACAATAAGGAAAGCTATGAGCAATGAACCTAAAACCTCCAATACAAATTTTGAAGCAAGTGCGTTAATGGTGGATAAAAAGAAGGATGATAAGAAGCAAGGTGTGAACAGTGATGCTAGTAAAGAACAAAATTCTTCTTTTTCTAAAGGGTGTCGATGTGCTTATTGTAGCAAGATCGGACATGTTAAGGAAACTTGTTGGAACCTTCATCCACATCTGAAGCCTAAATTTGATTAAAAAAAAGATAAGACCAGTAGAGCAATAGCCAATAATGTTGCATTAGACACCTCCGTCCTAGCCGGGCAGTTAGCTAAGCTCCTACAACAATTGAGTAAGCCTGATCTCTCTTCTTCTAAACTAGCATCTTCTACACATGCCGTGCAGGATTATCGTTGTGTGAAAAGATAGGGTGTTTGTCTCTTTATTGCAAAGGACTTTCAACGTTTATCTTGTAAGTCATTTCCTTTTATTCTTTAATGGCTGAATTTGATGATAATCCAAGCTTGCTTAGAAAACTGACACACTTCACAAGGACTAGAATGAGAAGACGTAGGAAAAATAAAGGACAATATATGATCAGAAGGATGTCACATACGCTTATGCCAAACATTTAGAATTTGAGTAGTCATTGCTTGAGAGTTTTGATTCAACAGATATAGCCCATAAGAGTGAATGCCCTCACCAAGCTTCTTCCCCATGACCCGATCCTGAAAAATCACAGATGTAGGAGAAAAAATAACATCACAGTTCAAGGAATTAGTAAGTTTTCCAATAGAGAGCAATTTGGGAGGGAAAGAAGGAATATAAAGTGCATCTAAACTAGGATATTTAGAAAATAGTTTAATTTGACCACAACCACGAATAGGAATAAACGATCCATTTGCAATTGAAATAGTTTTATTGGTATGAGAAGTAAAATCTAATAAGCAATTAGCCTCATTAGTCATGTGATCTATGGTGCCAGAATCCACAATCCAAGTGCAAGAGTTAGAAGTGGAAGAAAAAAAGGCTTGAAGATTACCTAAGGAGTGGCAACACCCTACCTTGTTCTGAACGTCTGCAATAATTTTGTGAATAATCCAATTGGTGAGGCAACACTCTACCTTTTCCCACAATCGATCAGAACAATTGCTCTGATACCATAAAATTTTTGAGAACCTTAAAAGAAAACAAGGACATAGAGTTTAATGTGGTTCAACTTGAGAGCCTACATCCACGGGAGAGGGTTTCTATGAGTTCTTATTGATGGATGTTCATATGTTAGAGCTCCCTTTTAAAGAAGAATACAAGATAGTGTATTCCTTGTTGCTAAACATAGAATTCACAAAATACGAAAGACAACAATTGTAATCTTCACAAAATAGGAAAGACAGCAGCTATGATCTTCTTGATTTCTCTAGCCTGTCAATCACGAAGATCCACTCTTTTTCTTGTAATAAAGTTCCTATAGTCTTGAATAGTTTTTGTGATGCGCTATAGAGGTTGTTTATCAAGCTCATTTAGGAGTTACATTATAACAAGACAATCTCCTTCAATAATTATCTTTTGGGAAGCATACTCTTATACTACCTAAAGCCCAATGAAAAAACTCTATGTTTCAACTTCTTCTACTATTATATTTATCATTTAGAAGCATTTATTCCATCACATCCTTTTTCAATGAGGTTGACAAGTTTTCTTTTGTTTAAGATTCAACATGGATATTCCTACATTAGAATTTGTATTTTCACAACAGTTTGCACTAACAAGTCATGTGGGTGAGCACATTTTCTTTCCTCCAGCATAACATGTTTACTAAGGCTATCAATTGGGCCGAGTAGGCCCGAAGCCTGACATCTCTGACCTGAAAAATAGTCAGGTTGGGCCAACATAATTTCGGGTTGGGTTGAGTTCAATGCTAATTTTGAGGCTTGGAGTTTTATTCAAGCAGGTTCAGCCCAAGATCCAGCCCAGCTCAAACTAGTTAACAATTAATAATTTTATTTATATGCTGATATTAGGTCTTTTATTTTTTTTATTCTTTTTGGATCCATATATTTTGGAGAATGATTGTCTGTATTGACATAGGCCTCTGTAGTTGTGTTATTGAATGACACAAGATGTGTTTTTGAATTTGATGTCTCTTTTTGACCACGTTATTTTTCAACTGAACAATTTTTTGGACAATCCTACCCCCAAAAACAATACATGCAAGTTTATAACCTGTATAACATGTATTTAGGAGCAATTAAGGGTCCAAAATCAGTCCAAAATTTTTTTTTTAAAAAAAAAAGAGTTTTAATTTGGGTTGCCCGAACTTGGCCTGAAGCCCGTTGTTTCAAAATGGACTGAGTTCAGATTGACGTCAGGCTAACCTCGGCCCAGCTCAACCTGGTTCAATTGAAAGCTCTACTGTTTACAATTTAAGCTTATAATAGAATTGAGAAATTTAAAATCATCTAGTTAATATATAAGGAGCTATTCTAATTGATAGAAGTGTTTTTATTTTTTTCCCTTTGAATTAGGGTATGATTTTCCATCTTCATTGGTATCGAAGTCCACATTTCGTTCATGGACTTTCAGTTTTTGCTATATTGTCATGGATATACCCACCATGATCTGTATTAGACTTTTACCAACGTCTCTTAACAGAAAAGAGACAGTAGGTCCATACCTGATTTATCTCTATAGGAGAATGAAATATGGGTTCTTTAGATTTGCATACCAGGAGTAATATGAAAGCTATCCCAATATCTACTGACTAACTTAGCACTCTTGCACAATCTTGGAGCCCCCAGGATTTGGTGTGCCCCTTAGCAAACGCCTAAGGTCCACCCGCATACAGGGGCGAACACATAGCATTGAAAGTGAAAATCACGTCCCCCAAAAAGCGGACCTTAGACATTTGTTAAGTGTGTGCACCAAATCCGTGCTGATCTCGGAGGGGTCAAAACTCAAAATAGCAATTCAAATCTCTATTATAGGTATAGAGAAGTATGGTTGGGATTTGGTACGACCCCTTAAAAAGCGCTTAAGGTCCGCCCTACAACAAGGGCTAACACATCAGCATAGGAAAGTGATTTACACTTTTTTGGGGGGTGATGGAGTGATTATCACATTCTGGCGTTGATGTGTGTAGCCCTAATGCAAGGCGGACCTTACGCACTTTTAAGGGGTCACACCAAATCCTCAAAGAGAGAAGTAGGTCACAAGTCTGTAGATTTTCGAAAGCTGAAAAACCATCCAAATAAGGGTACGCATTTACATTCAAGATTTGTTGTGCCCCCTAACAAACGCCTAAGGTCCATCCATATGCAGGAGTGGACACATGGTGCCAAAAGTGAAAATCACCCCCCAAAAAGTGTAAATCACTTTTTCAATGCCATGTGTTTGCCCCTACATAAGGGCGAACCTTAGGCGTTTGTGCCGAGACATTTAATGGTGGAAGGAAGAGAATTGTTAGAAATAGATGAAGCAAATCCAAGATCATTATATGGTGATGATGGTAGGAATGATGAATAACAGTTATTAAGGCCTCATTCGGTAAGTCTTCTCGGGAGTGATTCTCTCATTCTTCTTTCCCAAGATTCCAAAATAAGGGAAAAATGTTTGGTAAAACTAAATTCTCTCCTCGATTCCACTCCCAAAAGACATTTGGGAAAGACATTTTGGAAGTTGTCAATGCCATATCTTTTTCTCATTCTCGCATCTCACTCTCGCTCTCGCTCTCGACGATTGGGAGTAGATTTGGGAAAGAGTCCAAGCGTCATCGATGAACCCGTTGGTACCTATCATCCTCTTCTCCTTCTCCTCTCTTCCTCTTCCTCTTGCTCTCACGCTTATCAGTTTTTTTTCCTTCTTCTCGGTCGAGATTTTCATTCTGCAAACCTAAGTTTTTTTTATTTTTTTCTACTCCTTTCGCCTCTCATCCTACTTCTTCCTCCTCCTTTATCGCCTCTCCTCTCCTCTGCGTTTTTTTAAAGAAATTTTCTGTCCTATTTTTTTTAATGAATTTTCTTGCTTCTTCTTCATCCTCCTCCTTCTCTCTTCATCCTCCTCTTGCTCTCACACTTGCCAAGTTTGTTTTTTTTTTTCCTTCTTTTCTGTCCAGATTGCTATTTTGTAGACCTGAGTTTTTTTTTCAATTTTTTTTTTTGCTCCTTCCTCCTCCTCCACCGCCTCTCCTCTCCTCTGCGTTTTTTTTTTTAATTTTTTTGGTCCTATTTTTTTAGACGAATTTTCTTGCTTCTTTTTCCTCCTCCTCCTCCTCCTCTTGCTCTCACGTTAGTCAAGTTTTTTTTTCCCCCATCTTCTCTATCTAGATCGTCATTTTGCTAACCCTTTTTTTTTCATGCTCCCTCCTCCTCTCCTCCTTCTTCCTCCTCCTCCATTGCCTCTCCTCTCCTCAACTGTTTATTTTTTGTCCTTTTTTTGCAATTTTTTATTTTTATTTTTTCGGTCAAATTTTGTATTTTTATTTTTATTTTTTGGTATGGGATTCACTCTACCTGGTTTTTATTTAACTTTTTTTTCCCGTATCATGGTTGTGATGAATTGGATCTTGTCGTGGATCTGCTTTAGTTGGTGGATCTGCATTAGCTGATCATTGGGTAGTAATTTTGGTTGTTTTATTTGGACCTTGTGTTGGATGACATTTTTGTTTAATCTCATTCATGCATAGAAATTGCAATAAGTCCATTGAATTTATTAGATTATTAGTGGTAATTGATCTTTCAATATATTGTATGATTGAAAGTTTTGGATGAAAGGAGTTAGGTTAGTCCCCCCTTGTCGCTATTGTATGATTTGGATGAAAGGAGTTGGGTTTGTCATTTTTATGGATTTTTGTTTTTCTTTTTGTTGATCTTGGTGAGTAGGTAGGAAGTGAGAAACACAGCTTCAAGCACTAGGCTTTTCAAGATTGAAATAGATAGTGTTGGTGGTCTTGGTTTTAAAATTTGCTTCCACAATGTGAGGCAAGGCAAGGTTGGACCCTTACTCAGGTTTGCATTTTCATTCCCAAAACACATATATTTTTATGTGATTCAATTATGCAATTAATATGAAAAGGGTTAATTATTATGTGATTGCCTTCTTTGATTTTCAATTGGGCATCCTTTTATATAAATATTATACAATTGGAGGGTGTTGATATAGAGATACAAAATATTGCAGTTTGGTGGGGCTCCCCTATTATTGGATATATATATATATAGTTTTTTCTTATTGTTTCACTCATTTCAATATCTATTGCTTATCTATTCTGTGGAATGGAGGTCTTAGGTTGTAGCCCCATGATACTAAATTGGTTATTGTAAATGGAGGTACTACATGGTAGCCCCATAGTAGTGGATTGGATGGGGAAGAGATGATGTAATGAAAGTGTTATGCTTATTGAATCATGATTTCCTTTTAGATGACTACAAATTTTACACAACAGAAAGGAAAGGATAATGGTAAGAAAAAAAATAATACCAGGAATGCGATATGGATTGACCAAGAAGTGGAAATCTATATTGATTTGATGGTGGAACAAATAAATTTAGGTGGAATACCAACTTGTACTTTCTCAAAGAATGCATGGAGTGAAATACGAAGGCAATTTCAGCAAAGATTGTGACTAATTACCAATTACTGCAATTCAAGAACAAGTTTCAAAAGTTGAAGGATGATTACAAACAATTTAAAAAGCTTCTAAGGGTGACTAGGTTTGGTTGGAATGCTGTAACACAAACAATAACTGTTGATGAGGAATGTTGGGAAGAGTATATAAATGTATATATGCAATGACTTGTTAATTACAATGATTAGATTTGGTTCATTTTATATTTGATGGATGGTGTAATGTTGGAATGGAGTTAATAGGATATATTATTATGTGTTTGTGTAATTATAGGATCATAATCGTAAAGCTATAAAATTTACGAAAAAGGGTTGTCCGCATTATAATGATCTTGTGACGATTTTTTATGGGATTGCTGCCACTAGTGAATGGGGCATTGAGAGTGCTAAAGACCCACCAAACTCAAAAGAAGATGATGGAGTTGCAGATTTGCGTACTGAAAATAATGGGCTAACTCCTACTAATAATTTGGATGATACTGGAGCATCTCGTGTTCGTAAGACTGATAGGACCCCAACTACTCGAAAAGCAAAGAGACAACCAACAAAGTTTGCAGAAGCCTGTAAAGCATCACTACAAGATCTTCATCTAAAATTGTTGAAACGACTAAGATAGAGATCCTTACTCTATTTTCAAATGCGTGAAAGTTCTTACTAGTCTTAAGGGCTTAGTCTTGATGAGGTTGTCAAAACATTGAAGTTGTTGTAAGAACCATCCTGAAGAGAGACTCTTATAAATGTTTCAGATGATATTAAGATAGGGTTGATTCGCTCCTTGTGATTTGCAAAGGGAGCTATGTAGATCTCTTTTGACTGATTTTAGGGCGTTGGGGCCCTATTTATGTTTTTTGTTGGGCTTTGGACCCAAGTTGTTATGTTTTATGATATTAGTATGCTTTTGATGGTCGTAAGACCCTTATGTTTGTTAGGCTTTAGACCCTTTTATTTTAAGCCATTTAAAAACATATTTATATGTTTGTTAGGAGTAGAACCCATATGCTATCTATTTACATGTTTAACTTTTGAAATGCTTTTAATATTTGAATCTAGTTCTATGCATGATGAAATGTTTTATGCTTCTCCATTAAACAGTTACGGATAACAAAAAGCAACTTGAATTGGATAGGGAAGCAAAAGAGTTTATGTTTTTAAATGTTTTGTGTGATTACAATCAATTGTTCTTATGTAAGCAACTATGTCGGGACGGGATGAAAACTGGTGTTGAATGGGTGCAAGAGGTCTTGGATGGATATTCTGATAGATGTTATGATGTGTGGCGGATGAAGAAACATGTGTTTATCAACTTATGTAATAAATTGAAATCGATAAATTATTTATACTCACGACATATTGCAGTTGATCAATAAGTGATAATCTTCTTGACAGTGTTGAGACAATGTTTATTGAACCGAATGCTCGTTGAATTGTTCCAACATTCAAGAGAAACTATAAATCATCATTTTCATCAAGTATTAAAAGCTATACTGAAGTTGGAAAATGATATCATTGTACCTCCATCATTTAACACAGTTCCAACATAAATTGTTAACAGTAAAAAATATTAGTAATGGTTCAAGGTAATCAGTATTGTAATTCATAGTTTTACAATCATAAAATATTTGGTTCTTGATAGAGAGAAAATTTTTTGTAGGATTATATTGGTGTCATTGACGGCACCCATATCAGTGTTGTGGTACCTCTTCACAAGCAAATTTCATTTCGAGGGAGGAAGACAATTACAACACAAAATATAATGTGTGTATGCTCATTTGATATGAAATTTATATTTGTTTATGCTGGTTAAGAGGGGTCCGCAAATGATTCTTATGTTTTTTAAGAGATAATAAGAAAGCTTAGTTTGAAATTTTCACACCCACCTCCAGGTATTTGTTATGGTAATTTTTTATATGTTGGACACCCACACATATTATTTTGTTATCTCATAAGCTTTACATTTTATGTCTATTAGGAAAATATTATGTCGTTGACTCTGGTTATAGTAATATAACTGGTTATTTGAGGCTATATCAAGGGGAGAGATATCATCTTCATGACTATAGGGGAAGACAATAAAACCTTACTGATGCTAAAGAGTTGTTCAATTACAAATGAATGTTATAGAATATTGTTTTGGGGCTTTAAAATCATGGTTTCTCATTCTCAAAATGATGTCTCCCTATCTGTTTCATAAACAATCAATGATAATAATTGTTGCATGCACAATTCATAATTTTATTAAAAACGAGATGCATGAAGATGCTCTATGAATATGGCGACGATGGGAGAATCGTAGATGATGAAATTAAGGTGGAGGAAATTGAGAAAGTTAGTCCCTCTACACATAGATCACAATTACAACTTTCATGTGAGATGACGCAACTGAGAGACTCTATTGCTAATGCAATGACTATTGCACATGGTGTTTGTACTATTTAGATTCAGTTGTGTAAAATAGTATATATAATAACTATAGTTTATGAATGTTTTTTTAAATTTCAAACATCTTTTTTGAATCTTATAGATGATATATTTTAAAATATATTTTAAACAATGAATATTGATTTTAACATGATGCAAGACCAAAAACATTAATATTTGGTTATATTAAGTGTATTTATGATAGTTCAGTAAAAATAATTGATTTTGTATAAGTGTTTAATAAACAAGAATCACTTCCAAAAATTTAGGAAAATGCATTCTACAGTGGTTTTTACCAAACATTTTTCTCATTCTAAAATTCACTCCAAAAAATGCATTTTGAGTGGAATCAAAAATCAAGAACTGGAAGATGAAATCCTGGAAAAGTTACCAAACAAGGCCAAAGTTGCATTATAGGAAAGTTTTAATCTCTTCCTCCCTTAATTTGTGGTATGTGAATGTTTTCAATTGATTCTCACATATTCATCTCTTTTCTTCTTCTATTTTTTAGGTAAACACGTTTGGATTGAACTATCTCACTCTCCTGTGCTTTAGGATTGGATTAAAATATATGAATCTGAGGGCAAATTGCAGTCCATGGTCTGACCAAAAATGATGTTGAGAGAGGGGTGGTGGGGTAGTTGTGAACATCACATGAGCAGTTCTTCAAAGTTTAGGAAAGGTAAAGCGTTACCTTTTAAACATCAAAAGATTATCTATCAAAAAAATACATCTATAGAAACAAATAACGACATACCCTCCCTCGTATCAGTATCCTCGTAGCTCGCCTCTCTCTCTAATTAGAAGGACCAGAATTACGAGTCTTTCAATAAAAATAAAATAAAAAGTTAAAATCCAATACTTTAGAAGCTTACCGCTAAATCGCTAATCGCATCGAATTATCGGAGGGAAAGACCCGTCTCAATCTCAAATCTCTAATATCTGTCTGTGTCGGTGGGGGTGAACGAGAGCGGAAGACGAGATGAAGGACGAAGAGGCACCCACAACGACGATGACGACAACGACGAAGAAAGAAACCGGCGACGCCAGCCTTTTCGGGAAGGGCAGATACAAGTTCTGGGCCTTAGCCGCCATTCTTCTCCTCGCATTCTGGTCTATGTTCACCGGCACCGTTACCCTCAAGTGGTCCGCCGGTAACCTTAATCGCCTCTCCGACGACTTGAATTCTCCGATCCACGACGATCTCGATGTCCTGGTTTGTATTAGATACCTCCAATTCGTGTTTATGTGCGTCTTCGTGTTGGATCTTGGCCTCAAATTTGAGAGTGATTGTCTGAATTTTTAATTTTTTTTGTTTTCTTTCTTCTTCTTGATCCCGGCGACAGGAAATCGAGGAGAGGGAGAAGGTGGTGAAGCACATGTGGGATGTGTACACGCACAGCCGTCGGATCCGGCTACCTCGATTCTGGCAGGAGGCTTTTGAGGCTGCGTACGAGGACTTGGCCAGCGATCTCCCCGGCGTCAGAGAGGCTGCCATCTCTGAGATCGCTAAGATGTCTATGCGTTCCATTGATCTCGAACCACCTCCTATCCAATCATCGGTTCGTTTCTCTTCTTCTTCTTCTTCTTCTTTGATTTTCTTTTGCTTCCTCTGCGTGTGTCTGTGTATGAATGCGTGTGTTGAGGGGCTTTTTTTCTCCTATTCTTCACTTACTGGTTTGAAGAAATTAATGTTGCTGCTAACTCATGCTTGAGGGGTGACGATAGCTTTGATTTGTATTTAAGTGGCTGTTTTTCCCCCTCTTACTTTTTGCTTTGATGAATCGCTTTCATTTTCTACCTTCTTATTCCTGTTCTCCCTACCATTTCTAATTTCTGTGAACGTTCCGTTTTCGAACTTTTGCTTTTGTCCCCTTAGTTTACAGCAATGAAGATTGCTTGTTCATACTATAGTTCGCTTTGGTTTGTTTCGTGAAGGACTCGCCGTTTCTTAACGATCGGTTTACACAGTTACAACTTACAACCCTGACAATACTAGTTTTGCTCATACTGTTGTTTGGTTGCTTTGGAACTTTGATGTCTTTTTCATTTTTACAGTCCGTTATCATAAACTGTTTTGGATTCTTGATTTCTTTCTCTGATTATTATCTATTGTTTTTTGCTGTTCCTTATTTACTGATTTGTTGTTATTGGAGGTTTCCTTCTATTGGGTTGCTTCTCTTCCGGATGAGTACAATTTAAAAATTCATTAACCTATGATTTAAACTCAACTTTTTTGGTTTTTGCTTTTCATAATTCCATTTTCTTAAATTGAATTTCTACTTGTTGTATCTTGATATTAATAGATATTGACTACTTACTTAGCTTCAGATGATATGAATCTCCTTCAAATAGAGTGGAGTGGCAGAGCAG